>JAUZNK010084552.1:0-12936 GCA_035046665.1 Euphysa ruthae | reverse complement strand
TATATATGATTGCTTTTCTAGAACAACCCCTTCCCATTAAAACAATTAGCTATTACACTTGACTGCCTGTTTTTGGGATAATACAATCTTTCAAAACCTGATTAACTAGACTTGAAATAAGCTTAACTCCAGTGTTTCCGAATGCCCTTACAATTTCTGCAACATCACCTAATACTCCAGCAACTTTACCAATTTTCACCTACCTGATAGCCTCCTCTATCCATTCTGTATTAAGCTTCATAGCTGGTACTTTTACTGCAGTTACCTATAACAAACTATCCACAGCCCATTTGGTATTAAGTGACTCTTCATATCAACTCTTGCATGCCAACTTCTTTTTCTCCAATGTGAAAGTCATTTTGAATTTAGGATAACTTTAAAAAAGACCCTATTTTTGATTTTAAACTTCGTGCTTTTTCAATAGTGTTTTGGAAATAAGTCAAAGATCAATCAAGAGTTAACATGTTAATTTGCGAGAAGTCAAGACTAAATCAATAATTTGTGAAATTAAAAAATAAATATATTGATATAAAAAAAATGGAGAAAACACCAAACATTATACATTTATAGCTTATGTAAGATGGGTATAAGATATTTCTCTTTTGGGAAAACTTATGATGAAAAAATTCAAATAGTATGTGGTAGATAAATTATATGTCATGTGACAGCACTCTAACCAGATTACCTAATTAGCTTGATAGGATAAAATATTAATTTGCAAGTGAACAATACTAACAATAATATAAAGGCTATCTCAGTCATTTCGTACCCTAAACCTATATGTCACAGGGTGTAGGGTAACAGTAAGGTGTACCCTAAAACCCTAACTCTAAAGCTATACTTGACAACAGAAACGGTAAACATAGGGAAACCAAGACAAAAACAATAAAAAATTGTGACAGCATGTTATATGCACTTCAAAAATAGATGTATATATTTGCATTTTTTTTTCTAAAAGGGAAATAAAATTCACTAAAGTGTAAATGAATTTAGGTATAAAAATTTAATTAGTATGCTATGCTTCGTTGAGCTAACTATCCAGGCTATCAAATTAAAACTTTAAACTAATTCCAGAAGGTTGGAAAAATCTCTGTCAATTATCAGAAGGCATGAATGAAAAATAAAGAGAATTGTATAATTTAAGATATGTTAGAATTTTTTAGAGATAAACTAATGCTGAATTTCCGAAACTTGAGGCGAAAGCAAGAATTCAAGAGGTGCTTTTTTTAACAAATATAAATTTAATAAAAAATGAAGGCATATTTCCCAGAATATTGTTATATATTTTTTTTTGGATAAAGAAGACTTATTATCCTAAGAAAAACTCCGTTTAAAAGTGTTATTGTTTAATTCTCTTGTATCAAAATATCAGAAGCATATCAAATTTTGATGAATAAAACACATTGAAATTATTTTTGACTTGTTCCATCCCACATGTGGAAAGCAAGTGAACACGAAACTGCTATTTTTTCACCATAAACCCAGACCCATGCTTTATATCCTAAAGCTTAGTATTCACTTTACGATTTTTCTTCATTTATTCTAAATATGATATCATTCTAACTATCCTTGTGTTGTCAAAAGGAAATCTTTGACTAAAGAGCCATGGAAATGGAAAGTATGAGCTCTTTTATTAGAAATATACAGCCAACACTTTAATTACCGAACACTTCGAAAAGGGACTACAACTCGGTCAAAACCTTAAAAAAAAACTTTTTGAATTGAGGTGACAGACAATCAATCTAATTAGCAGAATCTATTATGGTGAAAATAGTATTTCTTTCAAATTAGCGTCTAGAATAAAAAAACACATTTCTTTTATTTCAAACGCTACTTTTTCTTGAATTTGGTGAGTTCAGGTGCAACCATCTACTTTTCCCACTCGATTATTATTGTTATATTTTCCTTTTTAACCATTAAATATACATTGATAAATTCGTTTAAATATTAGAAAAATTATTTGTAAATATAAATACTAAGACAATCATTGGTCTTAGAGCAAGAGCTGACCAAAGGGAATGACTCCGATTTTTTTTCAAGACATCGGAGAACACAATATTAATTTTGAGAACATAATGCAACAAACTTTGATTAATAGATTATTGAGTAGAAACAACTTTAAAAACTAGTCTTTTAAATTGGGTTCGGTTTAAATCAAAAATGGATTCATTTTGACTTAAATTGCCATATTTAATAGAGAATAATCTATAGATTTCCATCAGTGATTTGTTCCATTCAGCAGTAAATTGAAATTTTATTGAGTTTTTCCATATTCTACTTTTTTAAATGATGGTATTTTCTCAGTAATGCTTATTAATGCATGAGAAGTTGAATGTTTAGATCGAAATTGTCTTTTCCAGTCCTCAACAACGACAACAATGCTCCTAATGACGCAAAAATTTGGAAGTAGAATGTTCAGTCACGGTAAAGTTGTTTGATTGGCTAATCCAAGTGGATGGTATTAGTGTATATTATACTAATTATTTCCTTCTATCTGCTATAAGTTTGTAAACTTATCCATCTAGTAGAAAAATCAAAGAATTACAGTAACAAAGTATAGCAATTTGACACCGAAATGCTTATCTTCATTTGTCAAAAAAATTCATCTTGTGCCTCTTAATCCTTTTTACTAGCTCAAAGTTACAATAAGTCAAAAATAATTTTTCTTTTTTAATATCAATTTTCCGGATGGACAATTTTAAACTGCGGACAAAACTCTGCACCAATTTTATGCTATTCAAAAATTTTCCGTTATAAAATACTAATTAGTTATATAGAAAATGATATTAGTATAGCGTATTTTATTCATTAATAATACATAGCCGGTAATAATTTGTTGTCTGGTTACGTTTTTGGTATCTGTCACCGAGTTGTGGGTTCGACTCTCCTTAGAGAGCAATGATTTTCTTTACCTTAAGTACACCAAAACCAAACCCGTGGCCCCTTCTATAATAAATAAGTTCGTAAAACTATTTGTTGGCCCAACATTAAGTTACTCTAATAATCGAATCGAATGATCAAATTACTTATATAATCAAAATTTATTGTTATTAAAATGCGCTAAAAAAAAAAAAAAAATAAAATAAGTTAAAAAGACAGATTTAATTTAAAAGAAAATGTTTGATTCTCAAAATTTGCAATAAAAACTTAAATCACAAAGGTTTGCAAAATCACATAAGTCCCGCCAAATCTATAAAATCACATAAGTCCCGCCAAATTTATAAAATTACATAAGTCCTGCAAAGGTTTGTAAAAAATGCAGTAAAAACCTTTTGTATATTTTTCATACTTTTTTTTTCTTCGATATATTCTTATAGCGATAATTTTATCTTTGTAAAAATTTTCTATCATACTTTTTTACCCGTAGAAAGTTTAGATTTAATTATTTAATTTTAAAAAAATGAATTAAGAAAGTAAATACCATTTAAAGTAGTTTTCCTCAGCAAACATGGAGAATTTTAGGTGTTCATTTATTATTACTTCTACTTAGAACAAATGCTCAAAAAAACAAAAACATCAAATCAAATCAAGCGAGTTAAAACGAACGACCTAAGTTGAATTTATTCCATATTGGTGTAGGGTGACCTCTATTTTTTAGTTTCAGATGTCTATTTTTTTGTTGAGTTTGAAAAAAATATATCTATTTTCTAAAAACTGATATAACAATTTCTTATGGTACACTAGCTTCATGCAAAATTTCAAAAAATTGCGATGAATGCAAAAAAAATAATTAAAGATTTAGGTCTAAAACATAAATTAATCATTTTAATTCAATTTGAACCCGTCTAAGACCGAAATTATTTTTCGAAAAACTAGCCAAAGAACATTCAGACGCAATACAGAAAAGGTTGACGGGCGAAAATTCAAGGAATTTTCATTTAGGTTTAAACCGAATTGTTTATAAACAGGCTCAACCTATACAGGGATTTTAATGATAAATAGGTTTCAAAAACCTAAATAATATAATCAAATTCAGTTTCATCATAATTATAATTGGTCCTTTGCAGAAAAATAAAGACACGAGTAATTTTCTGTGAAAGCGTGGAAGCCTAAAAATATGACACAAGTTCTTTTTTTTATAAACATTAAGATTTCTTATTATCGACCCAAATTTAATAACAAAATTGAAATCTCCTTTGCTAGTGTGGGTATTATAATGTGAATTTCCTTTGTTAGCGTGGTTATTATGTTGGAAATTTAGGTTTATTACCAAGCAATGTATGCGTAAAAAATGAACGTTGCGGCTATAAAAACTTTATTAACTTTTCAAGGCGGGAAATTTTTTGTTTATCAATTTTAATTTGCCCATCAAACTGTTTAACAATTTTTTGATATTCTGTTTTTTTCTGATAAGAAAATTCTGTAATTCTCTTAAATTTTCGATTGATTATAAAAAAAATAGGTTAGTGGCTTCGTGAAGTGATATAGACGGGAATGAATTTATATATTAAACAAAAATTAAACTTCATAGCTCGAAATTAGTGATTCAGTTTCAGATCAAGATGCTTTTTAGGCAGTCTCTATAAAGATTTTTTGATGCTTTACGAGATGCTAAAAGCAATCTTTAGAATTTAGAAAACGAGTAATTCTGCTTGCTTTTGAAGTATCTGAAGTTCAAAAGCTGCAACTTTCCCTGTTTTCCTAAAAGGCTTAATTCCTACCTTAGGCAGACTAATCATAAGTGACTGGTATTATAAAAAGCGTTACCAGCTACGGAAATCTTCCCCCTGCTTAGGTAAAATTTCCATGCTGGTATTTTTTTGTATAACCAGTTACTTATGATTAGATTATTTCATCACAAGTTTTTGGCATTATAAAATTGGACTCACAGCAATAGAGCAAACTTTAAACTCTCATACTAACGATGTAGATTAATGGGTACCAATACCTGGGGCTTAGCCCTAGTGATTGGGGGTGCTTATAATCATAACAGTTGAAAATAAAATCAATGGCTTTTCTCTGACTTTAAGTTGTAAGATATGATACCTACCAGCAAATTAAAGCCAGAGTATAATATGTACCAAATGAAAATTCGATCTTGCAGAGATCTTTTTATTAAACTCTTGACCATCTCATCAATATTTTACATGTCGTTACATGTAACAACGCAATTAGAATAACAGCTACATCTCTATGATTGGATTGATTTTTATGAATAACGCAAGATTGAGGAAAGCAATGAAGCACCAATGAGTCTGCTCCTTCAAGTTTTTTTAACATTTGTACACTATTCCATAATTTAAACAGACTTGTACTGTTTCCTTTCCCGGAAATTGTGAAGTGAATTTTTCAATCAGATATCTGCACTTTCTTTTTATTTTTCGTTTGGGTAAAATTTCGCTTCATAGGTATATCACTACTGATGATTGCCACCGTTACGATGTGTTACGATGTCCAGCTACTGGCATTTCATTGCCTTTTCTGTGTTTCTTTGTGCTCTCTTTTGTCGACTTAAATGTTTATGCACTAAATATAATATATTAGCACATAATCTAGTTAATGAAACAATCTATTTTTAAGTATACTTGCTTAGAATAGTTGTCAAATTAACACTAGCTTTTGCATTTTCTGAAAGAAACTTTGACTCAAAACACGCAGCCTAACTCTTCATTTACCGTATACTTGTATTCATAGACATGATGTCCTTTAATTCTCGAATTATGTTTTGCAACACTGAAAGATGCCATTGTAGATTTTACTGCTGGTCTCGTTTACTTTTTTTTTTGCTTCTTTTCAAAAGAAATTGAATTTTACCAGAAAACCTATGATTCAAAAAAGTTGCATTATTTCATTTAAACAGTGTTTTGTTTGTTTTTGTTTGTGTAGTACGTTTTTTCTTCATAAACGCAAAGAAGAAAGTTGAATATTCGAAAATGGCACCTAAAAGAAAATCTTATTCAAAAGAGAAAAAGATAGAAGTAATTCAATAGCATCATGAAAATGGAAAGGTTGTAAGAAAAGCTGCAAAAACCTTCAATGTTGATCGCAAGCAAGTTCGAAATTAGATCCAAGACTAAGCACTATGCGAAAGAAAAGTACCCACTGATGGAGAAGAAACGTCATGAATAACTCTTTTAACTTTGTAAGAAAGGTACCAATGCGAAATCTTTACCCCAGAGAAACAGTTCGAATTCTCTGATTACTAGTTATTTTCCAAAGGAAAAGAAATGATATGATTAAGAAAAAAAACACATTAAAAGCCAAAAAGATCCTGCCGATTTCAAAAATTCAATCCAGCAATTCCTTGCTAAACTGTTGCAAGAGAGAAAATGGTGAAACTACGAACAACGTGATCTTGATAACATCGACCATACCCCTTTGCCTTTTATTCTGGATGATAATAAAACCAATGATAACAAGGGCTCAGAGGAGGTTTGGTGTGGTACAGTGAGTTCAGGTTTAGAAAAGAGAAATTTACATCCCAATTAACAATTTTTGGTGATGTTAGCGTATTATCACAAATCCTTATTTTTAGAAGAAAAGGTAAACGCCTATAGAATAGTGAGAAGCAAAGTTGGAACAAGCAAGTCATTGCAAAATTCCAAAAAAATGCCTGGTGTAACGAGAAGATTATTAACAAATATGTTAACAAGCAATGCAGAAATGTTTTGCTTAATTCAAAAATTCATGGTTTAACTGGAATAATTTTGTTCGCTGGTTTCCACACAGCTCAACAGACTGAGTCTATAAAACTTGGATGAAAAAAAAAGAAAGATAATACAATTCTTATTAGCATTTCCTCTGGTAAAACAAGCAGAATATAACAAACCATAAGGTTATAAACAAACCTTTTATGTGTTACATCAGAGAAAGTAATCTCGTAATCTTTTGATCTGTAAATTTGGATCATTTGATTATTCGATTGTCCAACTATCTTAAGGTGGGGCTAACCAATAGTTTTTCAAACTAATATATTATAGAAGTGCCCACAGTTCTGCCCACGGTTCTGGCGTCAGAAAATTAAAGAAGAAAAAAAATTCACTTTCTTTTCTCTCCTCATCAAATTTTTTTAAGAGATTTCTGAGCCACTTTACAGAAATAAATGCATTCATTCATTTAATTATTTAATGTATTCAACCACGTAACACTTGCATGACTGAATACAATATAACATACAAGTTTTTTGGCTGTACCTATTGTCGAGCGATAACAATTGATCCATTTACTTCACAAAAGCTATTAACTACTCAGGAGGTTGTTTTTTATGGCAAGGTCTGCTTGCTCGCTATTAAGCCCTTTTTATTTAGATGAATACAAATATATTATAATATTATAAACACTAATACATTCCAACGAATGTTTTTTTTTTTTTAATTTTTCATATATATTACAAATAAATAAATATAAAACTCGTATTACAAACAACACTTACACGAAAACATTATAAAATAATGGCACACAATTTCTTGTTCGCCTTTTTACAAATACTAATAAAATGATTGTAAGTTTACTGTTTTTTATCAATTTTTACAGCTAACAGTTTACCTCTTTTTCTTTGTAGCACACTTTTTGTAACAGATAAATAAAGATAAATTTGTCGTCAGGCTTTTTTTCTCCAAGAACACCTGTTATTATTTTGAAGGCTTTACAGCAAGGGAGTTTATAGAAAACCAAGTGCATATACGATTTAATTCAACTTTAAATTTGCTAATAACATCATCAACAGAGAAACCTATAGGACCCAACTAAGCTAGCAAAAAGTCATGTTGGATACAATGAAATGCTTTGATATGACATGATATGATAGGATATATATTATGAAAAACAAAAAGCATATTTTATTTTTTTAGGTAGGACAAATAGGACTGTGCCTATTATCCCCTTGCTATCCAGAAAGGCCCCTCAGGAAGGTTTGCGAAGATAATCTTTTACTTCTTGCACAATGATTCATTTTCAAGTGCTTGGGCAAAGGTAAATAAGTAAGTGAATATTTATTCTGCCACAAACAAATATAAATTTACAAGCAAGATAATAGACACAATAACAACAAGGATAAATATTACGATAAAAAACAAATGGTGGCAAGGATAGTTACAAAAATTCTGTCACAGCAATATTTCCATTGTGGTACCGTTATACATTTTACACACAAAAATATAGCAAGATTTATTCAGCCAAAGCTTTTTAAAAAATTTAAAAATAAAACAAAAAACAAAATTTGAAATAAATATTAAAGACTATATTTATTAGGTCTTCGAGCTATATCCAGAGAGGTAAAAAATAAAATGTTTCCTTGACGTTATGTTTAAAATTATTGTTTAAAATTTTTGAGGACTGTGCCCCCTTAACAACAACGCAGCGCAAAACGTATTTTATTAACTACTTTAATAACTCTTTTAAATTTATTTTAAAAGAATTTGTTACTTATTAGTTTGTTTTAATCTCGACGATAACCAAGAGTGTTGATGGTATAGATGAGAAGTTAGCTACAAGGTAAACATTGTTTTGATCCTATGAAAATATTTGTATTGTATTTAAAATAAAAGTGAATTTGGGTCTAGAATGAAAATTGAAATAACCCAAATATTCAAGTGAAGTCTACAATATATCAAATTGAAAACATTTTTTTCATTGCTAAGAATTTTTAGATTCACGTAATATATAATTAAACCTTAATTTAAAGGTCTGATTTTGTAATAAATTATTATTTGACTTTATTTTAGAGCATTTGGGTTGCACAAACAAGGATGTCATGTTGACCCAGCACGAGAACCCAAAGAGCAATTGTTGATAAAAGAAATCTGTGTTTGTTTTCTGATATAGATATTGCAGATCCGATAAATTTAAAAACCAATTGGTTAGGTGAAAACATTACATTCAAGGATTCAATCTTCGGAACAAAATGGTCACCGTCATAGAGGTTAAACTCTAAAATACGTCATGTCGTCTGGGCCATTCTTGAAAATAAACATGATGGAAATTCACATAGGGACTGATAAAGTCAAACAGTCGCAGAGAACTAAGATTTTTAAAGAAATTTCTTTTGTTCATTTTTAGGACAGTTTTATTTATAAAAAAGCATCTGTATAATATATATATATAAGACTTTAATTTATAAGACATTGATTTGAGTACATATTCACACTCCATGAATGGAGGAAAACCGATTTTCTTCACCATAAATAAAACAAGGGTCGCCAACCGAAATGTAAACGGACTTGTCACTTCATCTCTCAAATTAACTTTTTATCTCCAGAAGACATTTCCACAGCAAATACTAAGAGTGTCAGTGAAAAGAAAAGTAGTTGAGATGTTAACGATTTACCTGTATTTGACGACTCTGTTTGTTGACAGGTGTAAACAAGTTTTGTTTCCAATTTTTGAAACTCCAATTGTTGTGCAAAATGGGGAAAGTATTAAAACTAAATCTTTATATTGCAATGGAAATGACGAGGACGAACGTTTTTTATCACTTTCAAATATCTCTTTTTGCCTTACCTTTTTCGATAGTAGTAAGCGGAAATAGTTTGAAAGGCGTAGGTATATAAACAGCTAGTTTCCTAACGTATAAATTTTATGTACAACGTCCTTTTCTCTTTTACAGTTTTTGAGATTTTTTAAAAGATTGTTACACTTAGTAACAACACAAAATAGTGAAATAGCTAGCCATATATTTCCTCTTCCGGCCTTTTTGGTATTCGTTTGCTTATATCTAAATTTGCTTGTATTGGTGATACGACATCGTTTTAAAACACACGAAATAATATTTTGCCGCAAAAGGACCAATGTGTCTTAAAAAAGTTGATAAATGACATTTTAAACTTTGCCAACTTATCTACATGTCAATTATTAAGCGTATAGAATGAGATAGAATTCCTACCTTTCGATATATAAACATATAATTTGGATTCGGTAATTATCAAAAAATAAGTTGTTATGAATTTTACTTGTTTTTGAAATAAATAGATGAAAAATGTTACGCTAAATGTGTTTTCATACCTTTTCAATAGGCGCGTGTGGTTCGGCAAGACAAACCAGATAGAAGTGATTCAGAGAATAAAATTGATGAAAGCAACACTGATGAGATTGAGAATGACAGTGAAGATGAAATGTAAATAATAATGAGAGCGCATGTAGAACTTTGAGAGCACATGTAGAACTTTGAGAGCACATATAGAACTTTGAGAGAACATGTCGTACTTTGAGAGCACATGTGGAACTTTGAGAGCGCATGCAAAATTTGCATTAAGTGAGAAGCTTGTAAATTGACGGAATTGTTGACAATTGTGAAGAAAATGTTTCTTATAAATTACATATCACCATGTGGCTCAAAGGTAGGTAATTCGCTTTACATGTGTTAAGCCTCCGGTTAGGGCCTTGCCTTGGGTGGTCATCTTTTAATAAATTTGTCTTTCGGTGATCTCCCGCCATTATGTTAAATAAATAAATTTTTTTTCTAATGAAATTTATTGCATTCTTATGATTATAACAAGATCAAAACCACTTAACCTTGCTAATTTTGACATCACCATGAGAAAATAAGAAATTTCCGAAGTATTTCAACAAAATAATCAGAAAAAAAACCATTACTCGATGATCTTAAGAATTTTTTTGTCTTCAATCTTGAAAGTTACTACATTTTTTACGAACTTACAACAGTTGCATCATTTAACATGGAACAATAAAGAGTTATTTTTACTTTTTTCTGTATAAATAATGAAAAATTTGCTGCTAAAAGAGACCTTAATTACATATGGGCCATCCATAAAGTATGTACACGGCTAGGGGGTATGCCAAAAGTGTACAGGTGCGTAGAGGGGGAGGAAGTTAGCGTTAATGAGAAGGTACGCAGTTAAAATACCTTTGTGTCTATTTTTCGTAAAAAAGAAATGAAAGATTTGAAAGGGCGTAAAATTGTAATTTACGGAAATAACTAAAACAAAATTTTTTCAACTTCGTGTTATACTTTATTGCTCTGTTTTAATCTGTGTTTTTTAGAATTTTTTTAAAATTCTATGTAAAAACAACTTTTATTTCTTTTTCCCATTTTTATTTTATTCAGTTTAAACTAAAATGGAGATTCGTGAAGTATGTACGCAGATGGGAGATTAAGTAAAAGCGCAAATGTGCGTACAGGGGGTTCAAATTTCGAGTTTTACTGCATACGTACTTTTTGGATAACCTCATACGACATTTTTCAATCAGGTCTATTTTCCCATCTGACTATCCATGAATTGTATATCTTAGAATTCAATTTTCCAGTTTGTCATCACCATGCAGGAAAATTTTTTCCTCTGTGTAAGCCTAGCATAAACTCATTTAAAAAGCTATACTCTTTAATACCAGTATGTACTAAAGACCAAATCCGGTCAAGTCCTAAGAAGAATCTAATGCGAATCTAAGTTCTAGAGACAGAAACATTTTATTATACAAGTTTACATAAAGGAGATAAACCTCAAAACAACCCACAAGTCCATACCATACAATACAAGTTAGCAGTAAATTATTAACAACCCAAAGTTGAGATTCTAACATATAGATGGGCAGGGAAAGTTCTGGTACAGTTAAAAGGGTTACATTGTCTGTAGAAAATAGCTGAAAACACCATATTTATATTTTTTAAGGCCTGTAAACTATACCCACTGTAAAAGGTTTGGTACGAGGGAGAAGAATATCAACAAATATGTTTTCAATGTCATTTGTGGGTGTAATATCATTAAAATTATGATTGTTCTTGATGCAAAAAATAACACCACCATCAGATCTATTCCTGTTTTTCCTTAAAATTTGGTATTCACTAAGTTCAGTTTCCCTGTCATCTATGGAGCTATCAAGCTTATTTTCAGTAATTCCAATAATTGATGCTTTTGAAATTTAAATCCTTCTTATATATTCAAGCATTGGTAGTATGCTGTTTACATTAAAATTAATGAAATTTAACCCGTTTTGCCTAAAAGGGAGCCATAATTGCTGACTTTCTTGAATAAGGTTTTCTATATTATATTGCACAGGTCTAGGATTAGACTCAATGTCATCATTATGTTAACATAAGAAGTTTAAGAAAAATTAGAAAATTTAATTTAATGCAAAAATTATTTCGAAGGATTTATTTGTAGATAGAAATGTGTATAAATTATGTGAGCGAGGGAAGTTGCAGAGGCATCAATTTGATTACTTAACAGGCCATATTGACTATTTAACAGACCTAAACTAAAAGTAAAATATTTAAAGATATAAATACTAGGGTAACAAAATAAAACCTTCCTAAAAATACAAATTTAAAAACACTAAAAAGTTTAAGAAGTGCAAGGTAAAGAACGTTGATAATAGAAACAGGAATGCCCAAAGCACACACAAAAAAAAAAACGAAGTCAAAAATAGTGAAATAACGATAGAATGACTTTTTAATTTTATATTTATGTTTTGATTTATTATTTTTTTGAGTTTCGTAAATAAAGGTATTTAGATCTGTTTGTAACAGACACATCTGATCAGAGCATTCGAAAAAAGTTAGAGCGTAAAGAGGTCTATTATCAATGTCCCTAAATACACAATAAAAAGGAGATAGTAAAATCAGCTGTTTACAATAATAAACTAAAGATAACGCTACCAAAAAAAGATTCCAAAGTTTAAACAACCATTTCAAAGAAATAATCAAGATTGGAATTAATAAAACAATATCCTGTGTTTCTACATGGTGTTCTTCTTCAGTAGTTAAATTATAATATAGGTGCCTTGGTTTATGTCTTGATGAGTTTAAAATGACATTATTTTGATTGAAATACGTAGATTTTGTGTATTTATCATCGACGAAGTTAATAAATTCTTGTTGATTAGATTGAGAAAAATTTATCATTGCAGATAAAACAGAAATAAATTTCTGTGGGTTTAGTTAGCTATAAATAAAAAAAATGACCTAAATAGTATAAATATAAATTTCAATGAATAATCAAGCAAAAAAAAGAAAATGTAAATAAAATGTTTAAAAAATTAATA
>JAUZNK010084541.1:0-10262 GCA_035046665.1 Euphysa ruthae | reverse complement strand
TGGCAGAGCTACAAACTTATGCGGTCTGTGTTGGCAGAGCTACAAACTTATGCGGTCTGTGTTGGCAGAGCTACAAACTTATGCGGTCTGTGTTGGCAGAGCTACAAAATCGATAAAAATTTAAAACCCTTTATAACAAATATATTGAAATATTAACTATTTTTTAATCAACATAAAAATGGTAGCAAAGTCAAAACAAATTTCTCGAAAAAAACTTTTATTTACAGATGAAATTAGATCTGTTAAGAGATCTGGGAGCCATGTAAGTGAGAAAATAGTAAAAATTATAAAAAAATATACATATTTTCTAACATTATTGAAAATTTTTACAGAATCACAATACAGTTTTTTTAATTAAACCTGAAACACGCAGTTTTTGAATTAAATCAGAGCTAATTAAGGTCTTAAAAAAAAAAGCAATTAAATGAAAAAAATGTACGCTAATTGTTATAATGACAAATAAGTAATAATTTTTTTTAACATCTAATTGTCAAAGCTCTTTCACAGAAGTTAAAGTTTTATTTTCGCACATTTTAGACCTGAAGATTAACAAAAGCAGAGGAAAATTGATGATAATTCAAATGCCCAGTTTTGATTTTCACAAAGAGTAGTCTTTGAGATGTTTGCAATCGTAAAATTGCAACCAAACTTTTCATGTAAAAAAGTTAGCAGTTATCAAGACAATCACAACTAAAATATTGAATACTAAAAATTACTCTGTAGCTTTGACTGAAAAAAAGTTATTTTCATATTGTATGTCTAAATCCTAGGTTTGTGCCAGTTGTGAATTTCTCTTCCAAATAGTTCTATTTGAAATATACCTTTCCTAACATTATCAAAACACCAAATAATCAGTTTTTAAGACATTCACTAAGGAGAACGAATATAGTAATTACTGCAAATTTTGTAAATGTAATGTAAATGTAAAAATTAGAATGTGTTTTTGAAAACTGTATTTTTTCAATCTACAGAGACCCCATATTAGGAAAGGAAGGAACAGTGTTTACACTTAAAAAATAACTATTTAAGGTCTATTAACCAAGGAAAAATATTTGGCATGACCACACATGGTGCAATCTTGCTGCTGAACCTTAACGTCAACCAAAATAATTTTTTTTAGCCAAAAAGTTAGCCAAAAGAAAAATTTTAATTTTAGGGCACTCAGCCTAGTTATAGCATAACTCTGCCTAGTTATAGCACAATTCCTGATTAGAAAAATATTGACAATAATATGTCACAATAGGTTACCAAATTCAATGATGCTGCAATTTATACCAGTAACAGTGAATGGCTAATAGACTTACCAAACTGATGAGTTTTTTAAAGGATTTTGTGAATTCACACAAAAGTGGATAACTTAAAAATTTATACTTTTTACTCTTAAGGGAAATTCTAACAATTAAAATAATCAGGGAAATTAAGTAAATTTTTAAAAAGCCCAGGAAATATATCTTTGATGAAGTCTTTCAGTATTTTAGGCTTCATTAAAACAAGCGCTAGTGAGTAATGAACTCCTGGAAACTAAGGAGAATCTATAGCTCTAAAGCATAACATCACAAATACTAGAAAAAAAATTATACATATTTTCTAAAATCACCTAAATTTCAGCACATCTGGAGAAAAATTTAAAAATGCAGAATTTTAGAAATGCCTTATCCAACATTTATAACATCCCTAAAACTAACCATTTGAGAAAAATCAAGTTAAAATCATAAAAGGAATTTCCTTACCTCTGCCACAGATAGAAGACCTCTTTAGTCTTTTAAGAGCATTATAATATGAAAAAAAAGTAATGAAAAATTTTTTTAGTCTCAAATGACCTTTTATCTGGGAAGAAACATTTTTGGCAGATGGCAAAATTGGCTAAAAAATGCCTTCCATAAGTCCTCTAACTTCGTGAAAAATTTTTTAAAAAAATAAAGAATGGCTAATAAAAAAAAAATTCCCTCTATCTTTAATTTTACAAAAATTTAAAAAAAAATAAACAGATTTTGAGAAAATCTCAAAAACCTATTTAGGCTTAAAATATCAGTATCAAAAACGAGAATATTTTTCAAAAAAAAAACGGTCACTTGTCTTCCCTTATCTTCATGCAAAATTTTAAAACAAAAGCAACGAGCGAACAAACAAACTGGCAGAAGGACAAAATGACGAACGAACTAATAGACAGGGGCAGGGGGAATTTATATTAATTTTAAGTTTTATTTCTCAAGCTTTCTTATAAAAAAATTTGACCATACCTTATTATGGTTGAACAGCGGTATTTCAAAAGTATTCCAACCATAGTATTTAAAATCTTTGCGATACAAAATTAGAATTTGTTCAGTGTTACCATTTTGCTCTCCACTTATCACAAGTGCATAGAGATCATCAACATTCAACTTCACCCTGAATTTGAGGCAGCGTGAGCATGATAAAACAATAACTTCGCCTTGAACTGAAAGACTAGAATTTTCTTTGATCAAATAAAGAACATCTAAACACAAAATAATTAACATCATTAAGCTGTAAACTTTGTTTTTCCAATAAATATTTTTTATACATATTTAATTTAAAAACTTTGAAGAAGGACAAAGAACAACTTGCATTAGCTGGAATCAAATGGGATTAAACCAAAAATTTTCTTTACCTAAAAAAATTTCTTTTAAAGGGTATGCATGTATGTATCATTTATTTAACTTAAGAGCAATATTTAGTAGTTACAAAAATCACTAATTAATACCAACAAACATTTAGAAAAAATAATCAATCAAGATTGACATTTATCCTCTTGCAACAACCTACTGCAGCAACTAAGATTGAATGAATTTATATTATTGATAACATACTTACCCAGATAGGATAATTATACATTTTCATGTTTTAACAAAACAGATTTTCTTTAAGTTTAAAAAATTAAAAATGGTATTAATTTTCCCCATGGTTTCTTCATATTTTATTAATACCTCTTAGTAGTTCGAATTTGACTACCAAATGTGCAAAATCATCAGTAAAATGAATTTGATTTGGTAAAATCAAAACATCATCATGTTTTATTTCCTTGATCTGCAATGTAACATCTTGTTGATATAAATAGTTGTTTAAAGCTATCACATTATCTGTTATAGTTGTAATGACTGCAGTAAGATTTTTATGTAAACTGATAACATTGAGAATTACATCGGCAAATGTAATGGTTATGTTAAAGTTCAGATGTGCTGTTTTCATACAATATTTTGGATAAATGGTGAATTCAGTTTCTGGCCAATCACATTTAAAATGTATGTTGTCAGCAGTGTACACTTTAGAAATATATAACATTGTAGCGGCATAGAAATCATCGCGTTCATTAGTCCTGATTTGTGGGCAAACATTGAGTGAAGCACTTCTTAACCGAATTTCTATCACATCATGACCTAAAATATCCAATAAACAAAAAATAGTATTTGCATCTTAATTTAATGAACATCCTTAAAGATAGGTTTACAGGAAAATGCACTTTTGTATTTTCTCTATTAAATTCTTGCTTAAAAACAATTTGAATATTATAATTTTTATGTAAAATATGAATAAAGCATCCAGAAAAAATCTCAAAACTTCTAAAACCATCATCAAGTATATTTTTATTAAGTTAAATTCAAAAAACATTACAAAGAACACAAATAGTCTATTGATTGCGTAACTTAGAAAAATGAAAGCAATGAAGCTTTGCTATAATCATTTTTTAAAGCCAGGCAAAAGTAGATTTTTCTACACACATACAGACAGACACACACACGCATGAGCTTAAGCCCTAGAAAAAAATATTTTGACAGAAAAACTTGAAGGTTAAAAGATATCCCATAACCTCTGGTCTTCTACAAAACTACCCACTGTAATGATAAAAGAATTTTGAAGCAATATTAAAAGTGTTATTTATACCCCAAAATCATTTACGAAAATATAAAATATTCACAATCTTTCTTTATAATTTAATAGAAGATAATCAAATTTTAAAACGCAAAAAGCACATAAATTGAATATCAATGAAAGAGCTTTGAGACAAAAAATTGAATTAAAGTAATTATCACTTTAAAAAGGTGTTTTGAGCTATGTGATCCCCAAAAAAGTGCAAGATGCATTCCGTTCTTGTTAAGACTTGTCAGTTGTATATATAACTTATTTTCAGCATTAAATATCTACTTACAATAACCAATTTTTTTGAGGAACAGTTATGACCTTCATTTTAAAATATATTTATCATTTTTTCTTAAGACTTGACAGGCACCAACAAATAGCTTCTAAAATACATTTTGAAATCAACTACAAAATGTGTTAAAGCTAGTAAAATTAAAACTAAAACCACACAAAACTAGAATAAAAATCCTGGAGAAAAATTGAAAATTAAACCGTCATAAATTTTAAAATACTTTGGGGCATAGCCCAGAAAATTTTGTTCAAAATTTGACTTTGGCAAACAATTTTCAGAGAGAGCCATATGATTTCTTTAACTTCATGCAAGATATTTAAAAAAAGCATTGAATTTCAGCATAAACTGACCCATTTTGGTCAAATAACAAAAAAAAAGTATTTAGTGACTATTGCACAACAATATATTATATCATTTAGATAAACCTAAAAATTTCACTAACTAAAAAAATTGCACTTCAGTCTTAATAGAATAAAATTATCAAAACCCTGGGCTGCCAAAATGATTAGTTTGATACAAAACTTCACTATTATAAGACAAAGTTGATCTGCTGTGAGCTTAATAAACATTTGATAACAAAAATCAGATATTCCTGATATCATACAGAATTTCTGCAAAATAGCAACATAACCTGAAAAATAATGTTTACAGTTTAACAATAAAAATTTCATAAAAAGAAAATCAGAATTTATATTTTTTATTGATCATCAAATTTTTGATGAAGCAGGCATCAAATTTCTAATTTAAAAAAAAAATACAAGAACAATTCTAGAATATTTTCAAAAATCTTTTTTACTACAAATCAAAATAAGCAAAATTCTCACTAAAAATTACCTTATGCTAATTTTTAGAACTTATTTCCAGCTTTTAAAAGCATTGCAGCTGTAGTTTATTCAGCAGTAATGCGAAAAATTCTCTACAGTAAGGAAGGTTTTTTTTTTTGCAGAAAATTTGGGCCAATTTTTAGGCTGAAAGTTGAGGCAAAATTTGAGGCTAATTTTTTATATTTTGTCTCCCTTCCCATTTCTTTATTAATTATATTTTAACAGTAGAGAATAATTCAATCAAGACATTAATGTCTCGCCTCCTCATTTCTTTATTAACAATGTTTAAACAGTAGAGAATAATTCAATCGAGATAATAGTCACCAAATCAAAATTAAATCAAAATTAATTTCAATAAACTGTCGACAGAGAATTTTATTAAAACATTACAAAAGAATCATTAACATTCCATTTAAATGCTCTTAAACATCTATGCTTTTATGAACAAGAACTGTTAAGTGAAAATAAAACGTTGCATTATTTTAAAGTGAAATATATATTTATTCAAAAACAATATTTTTTATCTCACTTTATTGCATATTAATCACTGGCAGCGTACTAACAATTGGCGAAAGTTATTAGATCCCTTTGCTAACACAATGTGGTAGCCAAAGAAACGTTGATTCTATTTCACAAAAACTTTTTTTATCAGGTCTAGATAATAATGGTATAATAAATAAATAAAGATATTTGAATTTTTTGTAACTTGGTATTATTAAGGAACTTTAAAATAATAAAAATCATGTTCACAAAAAAATGATAATTTGAAAGTAGAACCTGGTAACTGTGTCAAATAATATTCCCATCTGGTTGGTTGCCAGGAAGGACATTCAAAAATAATCGATAAAACACAAAAAATTCAAGGAAAATTCCAGGATTTTAAGGAATTCATGAATTAGTGATAACCCAATTAGATGTTCTCAAACACCTAATATAACATTTTTTTCATTTTTCTCACTCACAGTGGGTCTAGCAGCAATTAATCCCTTTTAGCTTTTACACCCTAAATGTGAGAGAGCCTGTTGCAAAAGCAATTACCAATAAGAAGAAAAGGAAAGATAGTTGTCCTTCAGGACTACAAAAATGCCCTAAGGCTCTGGTGAACCTATTGTAGATCTGATTTTTATACATTACAGCTGCACCATACAAGCAGGAAAAATCTCTAGCAAATGTGAAAAAAAGTTTAACAAACAGAAGAAAATTTCACAAAATCATTTCGAAAAGAAAAAAGTGGTGTTAAATTCACCTTTTTTCAGCCGTAAAAATCTTTTGTGGATTTCCATTAAATTTAGCACTCAGTCAAATAAAATTCAAGGATAGTTCGCAGTGATAATAAAAAATAAAAGCAGATGATGATAATTAATAAAGAGAGCATTTAACAATAGATCACTTTCAACGAATAAATTGGCTTAATGAAAACAACAGATTTGAGCAATGCATAAGTGCAAGTGCCTTTAAGTTCGTTAATAGAAATACCCCTGAATACATGTCTGAGGTCTTCAAAACTAGTTTAAATAATAGCTTAAGAACAAGGAATTCTTATCAAAAACTTGATTACCCTTTCAGAAAAACTAGCCAAGGTCAAAAAGAATTTCTTATATGGGTCCCTCGATATGGAAAAATCTTAGTGAATGCACAAAAGCTATTAAAAATAATAATACATTTAAACATAATGTGAAGAAACATTATTTGGAAAAATTAAAACAAAAATACAATTCTGGTTTAATTAGATAGAAATTAAACAAGTACTTTATATATATGAACTGATCACCTCCTACCCATCGAGGGACCACAATGAAAATAAGACTTTGGCTATTCTTGTGCTTATCCCTCCTATCAATACCTGTTGTTTAAAATATTGTGGTATTCAGTAAAAAAAATTTTTTTTTATTTTAAACGAAGTTCTTAACATTTATTTTGTAAATTTTTTATTGATAGTGAATAAATACTTACTTACTTACTTAATTTACTGGGTGGCAACCATACCCCTCAATAATTCTAATTAGCAATCTGATTTTATTAAAACCTGCAGGTTAAAAAACTTACAAAACTAATACCTTTAACTGTATGTGAGCATCAAATCCAGCCAATTTTCTTTTTCGTGTTACAACAACTGATATTGCATTACTAGGCATTGGTAATCGACACATTGGGCATTTGATCATCGTTCTGCTTCCTCGAAAATAATTGACTTGTTGCTGTAATTCAACTAAACAGCTACAACAAATGCAATGACCACATTTAAACACTGCCCACTAAATAAAAAAAGATAAAATAAAATACATAATGGTGAATGATAACTTTTGCTGATATTAAACTTGTTTAAAACAAATCAAACTAGCAGGAACAACAGATTCCTTAGCCTAAACCTTATAAAAACTACACATAACTACAATACAAAGAGTCCTAATAGAAGTAATTTTTTGGGCTGAAAACTCCTATTTTAAATTAAGTTTGGGTAACATCTGATTTTGAGTAACCTAACGGGCTCTGCATGAAATTCAGTCATCATAAAATGCATTACTGAAGTCTTTATTGGACTGCAATACTAGTCTGTATAAATAACAAAATCTAAAGTCGAAGTCATAGAGAAAAATAAATGCAATAAAATTAAGCTAGTAGAATGTGAAAGTAATCATAAATAAGCTTTTTAAAAACCCAACAAAATTTCAGGAAAATCAAAAATAAAAGTAAGAAAAGTTTCATTACTTCACCAAATTTAACACCGGTTAGGGTACAAGGAAGAAGAATTTTCAGCAGGTAGTCATAAGATTCAAGAGATTCAGGATATTGAAAAAAAAAATACATAAAAATATGTTTTTTAGACATAAAATGTCATGGGGACTGGGTCTGATAAAATTTTCAAAATAGCTGACATGCTCAATTCATTAGAAATAATAACTTATAATAAAAATTTCAGCATAATTAGAGTGTAACTTATGGAGAAACTTTAAAAAAAAACTAATATTTGTTGTTTTTGGGTCCTAAATCAGGCCCAAACTATTAAACAAGAATTTTTCCTGCAGGTAACATGGTTCAAAAGATTCCCCTCATGCAGTTAAGGAACAGATTCTGAAAAATTTTAGGCCCAAAATGACCGTATTTGAGACCAGTATTGAAAAATAAAAAATTTCAAAAAGCTGAACTCACTTTCCCTTATTATTTTACAACTTCAGAAAAAAATAAGAACAGTTTTAAACGAGTGAAGTTATAGGACTCTTTCGGCTTCGCCAGGAGTCCAATTACAGATTGGAAAATTACAGATTACAGAAAACATAGGTTTTGCTTTTAGAACAATACACTTGAGTGCTACATAATAAAAAAATTTTTTCAACAACATTGAGTTGCTAAAAACACACCAAAGAACATCAAAAAGTTTTTTGTCAAAGAGTTTCAAATTATCAAAAACTCATCTGAAAATCAGAGTTTTATTGGGGTGAAATAGTGTGGGAAAATAAAAATTTGTCAACATGATCAAAATAAAATTTCTATACCCAGCAAACTTCATGCAGAACTAATCAGAAATAATATTTTCTGTAATAGACATGAGTAGCTTCTAGGATATCTGGGCATCATTGCACATGCAATTACAACTAACACTACAAATTTAATTGACTTATGTAAAATGACATATGCCCACTACTTGTACAGTAGTAGCCGAGTGGTTAAGACAATTGGACTCTTAACTATAGCGGATTAGAACTAATACATACTTTGTGCTCATATTTTTTAGCTGAAGAGAGAGAAAGTTGTGTAAGAACGCGTTTACAGGGATTCCAATGTATATTGCCATGTTGGGCTCTATTTCAGTTTTTAAAATAATGAAGAATCCTTTTTTATTTCAGTGAAAAAGCTTATGCGGTTCTCGATTTATAAGTTTTTGAAGTTTAGTGCTATGGTGTGTAAAAGATTGATGACATCACTGTTTCGTATGGAACATTTAGGAAATCACATTTCCCTCTATATCTTCTAAAACATTTACAATTTTTAAATAATAATTGATAGGCTGATAATGTTTATGTTTGTATCAATCCCGTAGAAAATTGTAATTTTATCGTTGAAAAGTGACTAGCTCCAACCTCTTTTATGTTTTTAGTTTATTGATAATAAATCAAGTCAGAATTCTCAAATAACCTTGAAATTATTTGAGGAGAGCCATTATAAAATGACAGATTTGCATGTGAATTTTTTTTTTAAACTGAACAGCCTAAATAAAGATATTCCACATTGTCCAATACCTTAAAGGGCCTGGAACTAGCTACCTGTCAAAAATATAATTATAGTTTTTGTACATAATTATTAACTCCATAAACCATAACTGACGTATTATTACATCAGTCCCGACAATGCAAAAAATGCCATTGACGTACTATTATGCACACTGACTACTACTCCTTTAACAGGCAAATTGGCAAATACTATATATATATATATATATATATAATTCTTTTTCTGAGGTGGATTCTTCTCAAATTAAAGTGCTCAATATAAGTAAAGCAGTAATATGTGAAATTTTCGAGATGATTAAATAAATTCTTGTTTCATACTCAGGGTTTTACGGCATCCCAGTCGATCTTCAGTGAAATAATTTAAAAATTCAAAACTCAAAATCGTTAAAAAGTATATAAAAGTACATAAATTTAAAGTCCTTCAAAATGCCACCCCCTGTGAAAGAACTTTTACCATTTGAAAGCGACCTGTTTGATATTGTGAAGAATATAAAATTTCGCAAAATTAATAGCCAATTCCAAAAAAAATTAAAACACGATATACAAAAAATAAGAAAATCCAATAAAACTTTTACACCTGCCGACAAAACATGTACGAACTATCGGCTGAAAATTACGAAAATCTTTTAAACAACGCAATAACATCTAAATATAAAAAATGTAGCCCAAATGTAAACGAAATAATCAACAAGGTTTGTAAAAATTTATTAAATAACAGCGATATGCTTGAACGTATGCTAATCAATAGAAAAAACTAGTCTTTCATTACATTAAAGGATCATAAAAAAAATAACCCTACAGTAAGTCTCATTAATCCCGCAAAAAATGAATTAGGACACATTAGCAAAATTATCCTAGACAAACTAAACGTTTCCCTACAAAATACTGTTAAAACATGTCAATGGAAAAACATAGACGATGTTCTCAATCAGTACTCGAATATCCCAAACAAAACTTCTAAGATCTTCATAACATTTGATATCAAAGACTTTTATCCCTCAATTTCACAAAATTTACTAAGTAACGCATTAAAATTTGCAG
>JAUZNK010084530.1:0-12937 GCA_035046665.1 Euphysa ruthae | reverse complement strand
CTTACTTACTTACTTACTTACTTACTTACTTACTTACTTACTTACTTACTTACTTACTTACTTACTTACTTACTTGCGGATAATTTAAAGGTACTTTTATGAGACGAAAACCGTTTGTTTACCCGTGCTTTTACCTGAATCTAAGTTCCAATGAAATGGAGAAGCTGTCTCGTAGAGCCAACGAAATGAAAGTTAGTGTGTGCCAACTCCTTCAATATTTCGGCGAGTCAAATGGAGTGAGTTTAATCGTTACAGGAAAAAATGTAATCGAGAAGTGGAGGTCTACTTGGCTTATAAATCAAGAGGAGAAGTTCTCCTGGTTTACAGTCGACCAGGTCTGCTGGAAGAAACCCAAACCACTCGTAGTTCAATCAATCGTAATTGACGTTGTTTCCAATTCTAACAACGAATTGTAATTTTCACTGCCAGTTTACTAAAAACGGTAATATTATTCTTCAATCTGAAACAGCGTGGTTTAACGATCTCACAATGGACGCGCCCCAAAGTTTTAGATGTAAAGCGTTGGGAATAAACTCGAACTATCCAATCGGTATTAAACTCTCAAAGAAATATTTATAAACCCTTCAACCTTTACTCAAGAGCACATAAAATTGGTTCATGATGGTAACGATCATTGGTTCTTAAGTTTCTGTTCAAACAGTTGAGTCCAGATTTGCGATAGCCTTAAATCAAAATTGAATCGCGCTTCGAAAATATCACTACAGTCGCTCTTACTTTTGCCGATCATACAAGGAAATTGAACGTTAAGTTTCTCCCAGTTCAGCAACAAAATGATGGAAACAGTTGTGGTCTTTTCGCAGTCACATATTCAGTAGAGGAACTAGAAGGGAAACCTTATGGAATTCTTAAAAATTCAATCACTAACACCGTTCCTAAACTCAAAAACTTAAAGACATATATTTTTAAAAAGTTACTTTTTCTGCTAAATTATTTTTTGTTGTAATTTTTAGTTTCATTCATTAAAATATTCTTGAAACTATTTAACTTTGGTATTTAAATTTGGTCAAACTAAAAACTAAAATAACTAAAAACTAATAACATTTACTAAATAAAAAACAATAAACAACTAATGTTGTTAATTGTTTTTACTTATTGCAAATGTTTACGTGCTTGTCTTTGTTACTTTTTATATTAAAATGGATAAGCCTAACAAAATACCATAATTTTACTTTAGATCTCATGAAAATAAATATATACATGAACATACATTACGTATTAATACAAATAATTGGTCACACTTATTATGTATAATCTGAATTCTTTTTTTGCTTTTCAAATAAAGCCTGTCTAATTTTCTAGTAAAAAATAACTCCCAGAATTAATTTGACTGGGGAGTCAAGATTCAAAAATTAATTCAAAATTAAAGACAATATGTGTAACCTAAAATTATTTGAAAATAAGTTTCACTTCGGTATGTCTTATATTTAGTCTACGTGTAACCGACCCTTTAAAAACTTTGTGATGGTACAAAAAAAAAAAAAAAAAAAAAAAAAAAAAAAAAAAAAACAGATGTTAAATTCTTGGCATGTGCGTATGCTGCACGTGCACTACAATTGAGATTTTTTCAAGACATACCTAAAACAAGCTGTTTTAATTTATCCAATATCTCTTATCTGCAATAAAGTTTGAAAAACAGTTGGGAAATTTTTACTTTAAAATAAAGTAAATTGAAATATGCAATTTATAATAAGGTAACCACATGAAAAGTTATAAAGAAAAGAGCTGGCGGGGCTCAATAAAATTTAATTACTTATTACTAAGGAATTTAAAAAATAATCACACGATGAATATGCTACATTTATTTTTTTATATAAATGCCAACTCGTTAGTAGTTATGTAAACAGATAAGATTGATGAGCGATAATACAAGATTTATGAGCGATAACAAAGGATTTAAACTCATACATGACACCTTCATCAATATCAATAGTTTTATAATTTGTCAGGAGATGTGCCTTAAATAGCATCTACAATCATCACTTCACTGAATTGATTCGATTTTATTCTAAAAGCTCTCACAGTACAGGATATAAAACCTAACGAATAATGAATTCTGAGACATAATGATAATCCCCTTACAGCTTTAAATTACTTAAATGAGAATTAAGTTCTATTTTTGATCAAGGAGGTGAGGAAGATGCTTTAAATGCGAGAAAACGTAGGTGGTCTTTTGGCCGGTTTATCTAGCTGATCAAACGGTTCATTAACATTATCTAGCTGATAAAAACATTCATTAATTTTAAAAACCATATGATAATTAAATAATTTTAATAGTCAAAGAAGGTTGGCTGGAATATAATTTTTAAAAATAAAGGAAAAAAAATGGACTAGGAGTTGACTCCTGAGATGGCTTAGCGTTAGCATTTGTCCAATAAGAAGAATGATTACAATCTTTATTTTATTTAATTAATTTGATTTAAAATCTTTATTGTTTAAAACAAGGTTTAAAACATTATCTGTTGTTTCAATGAAATTAGTTTCATTTTTCTCCCTTAGACCAGCAAGGATACTATTCTGTATATCATTTTATTCTCCTTATACCATCTTTATGTGCTCATCGACCCTAAAATAATCTTGAAGAATTGAATTTACTAGCTTCATTAGAATTGAAATTCCGAAGACGTTATTAATAAAAAGTTGGTAAAAAACTAGCTTATTTTCTTTGGATAAATGAAAGAAGTTGATGCATCCCAAACAAAAAAAAAAAATAAAAGAAAAGAAAAAAAAAATGTCAAAAAGAGATCTGCAGTGGCGAAATTATTAAGTTGAGAAAAACTTCTTAAAAAAATATTAAATTGATTTTATGACGAAATTCGGTTTATTCTAGAAAACTCAACTTTTAGAGAATGGAAATTATGATAAAGCTTTAAGGAATTTTTAAGAACCAAGATAAAAATTTAAAAAACAGCTTAAGTTTTGGTCAACAGTAAATGGAGTTAATTAGGAAATTATATTCCAAAAAATAAAATTTTGATGATAAACTCAACATCTAATGTAACAAATGTCTTCATAAAGGCTTTAATGAAACGGAACAATTTAAATGGATATAAAGCAATAATAAATGTTCAGCGAGCAGATCTTGTTTACCGGAGGAAACGGAAAATCTTTGAAAACAAATTTGCTTTAAAGGATGACCGCTGAAGCCAATGGTGCTTTCTAGAATGGAATTAGTGTAATATCTAACTTTAAAACGTAACTCAACAAAACAAGTTTATAGATAAAAAAAATTTAATACTTAAATTTTAAAAATAGAAAGATTTTATTACCTTTAAAAATCTGAACTTTAATTAATACTGTCACCAAAACTCTTGGTAGTTCTTTTTGGGAAGATGTTATCAAATATGGATAAAAAAATGCCTTCGCAAAAACTTAAGAAACACCAGACCTTGAACTAAAATTTGCCTCCAATCTGATTAAAAACATTATTCATGTAAATTTGAAAGATTGTTTTGGAAACCTTTCTAATAACCTGGTGAATTCTCTCCTAAAAGTACCAGATATTTATAACTATGTAAAAACTTCAAAATTTTACGTACGGCTCAAATTTCAAAAGAATTTTTAAGGGCAACTGACGATGTGGTTAGAAACATCGTTAATGATTTGAGATTAAGTAAACAACCAGGGTTTTGTGACATGTATTGTAAAACTACTTACTCAAGTCATAAATCTTTCAATCAGGACTAATATATTCCCAAATGACTCAAAAATTGCCAAAATCACTCCTTTCTTTAATAAACAAATCAAAACTGAAGGAAAAAAATTACAGGCCAATATCTTCACTGATAATTTTAGCCAAAATCTTCAAAAAAAATTTTGGTGACCAAACTTAATATTCCTTAGTTCCATCGACGCAATTGATCACACATTCTTTTCGATAATTTGATACAATTGATTACACATTCTTCTAAATAAATTGACGTAATTGGTCGCACATTTTCCTAAATAATTTGAGCTGCATGCGTATTTTTAGATAGTATAAATTTTAGGTTCAAATTTTTCAAACAGGAAATTTAAACTAAAAATGCATAAAAGTTTTTCTAAGGAAAAAAGAGTGAAATTCTTAGAACGACACAGAGATCAATCTTGGACCTTTTTTGTTTTTGCTCTATTTTAAAGACATAGAAGAAGCAATAGACTGTGAATTGCTTCTCTACACAGATGATTCTTGTTTAGTTTTCCAACATAATCATGTAAAAATGTAGAAAATGTTTTAAATATAAATTTTTTTAACCGTGGTTTGCTGATAAAAAACTAAGTACGCACTTTGGGGATGATGAGACTAAATACATTCTCTTCTCTTCGAAAATGAAAGTGAAAAAACTGACCCGTTGGTTGCACGCACATCAAACGTCAAACATCAGTCAAATATCTAGAATGCATGTTAGATCAAACCCTGAGTGGAGAGAGCGAAAATTATTATGTATAAAAACAAGTTAATTGTGAAATTAGATTTCTAGAAAACAATCCTTTTACAGCGCATTTATTCAATTTCATTTCCGCCTGCTTTTTAAGCCTTAAAAACTTCTTTAAAGATAGTCTGAAGTGCTCAAAACCAGTGCATAATGTTGCACAGAAATTTTTCAAAAATTAATACGTCATGTTCACATTACTGACTGTCAACTTCTATAACCTGTCAAACACTTAAACCAATAAATTCTTTTTACCAGCCAAGCCCTGTCACCCATTACTAACCCTTGGTACTGACGTCACGTCAATACCGAGATGAATTAAATTTGATTGATTTTATAAATTTAACGTAGGGTTAAATTATAAGTGTTTTGCTATATTTCTAGAATGACCCACTTTTCTGATTCTGGTGCACTTAGAACTCCCATTTGAGCTTACGATAAATGAATTCATTGGTCATTGCTCCCTAGGTGGGATCGTTCTTTAGGTGTCACAGACCAAAGTCTTAACCACTCACAGAAACCTTATGATATCAATTTATTTTATTTTAAGCATCTTCTTACAGGAATGACATTGACTATAAACCAAATTATGATCAAATGTTGAAAAACTGTAATCGAGAAAATTTTCAACCCTGTATTGCGTTTTTTTGTCATCATTATTTCCCAATTTTTGATCCTAATCTTTCTTTTTTTTTTCTTCCTTATTTTATTCCAGTTCATTCAATCTTCTTTTCTGGTCTTTAACAGCATTGACTTGGTCTTTTATTTCTGTTTTTCTAGTCATTTATCTCGTTAGGTTATCGTTGTATTTTCATGGGTATGATGACGCCCTTAATATATTTTCCCGATTAAATTTTCTTTTATATTTCATTATTATTTGATTTATACCTAATGCCGTTCCTTTATGGAGTTGTTTAAATAAAATAAACTGATGTCTCAAAGTTGCTATTGTCTCCTCTCAGCTGGTAACATAACATGGATGTCAAGGTTGGTGATGGATGAAAGGGTCATA
The DNA here is from genome assembly GCA_035046665.1 of Euphysa ruthae. Classification (NCBI taxonomy): domain Eukaryota; kingdom Metazoa; phylum Cnidaria; class Hydrozoa; order Anthoathecata; family Corymorphidae; genus Euphysa; species Euphysa ruthae. Next base: position 7,495 of record JAUZNK010084530.1, on the reverse strand, counting down.
CTGGTTAAAGGACTTGATCAATTAAAAGGTTAAAAACTTGACAGCCAACAGCTTGATGATGACTTAATTTATTTTTTTTAATTTTCGCAATATTTTTATGATTATATATTTTATATTTTCACAAAAAAATTCCTAGGGGCATACCTCAATTTTATGTATTCATATTGTCCTTTCTCATCTACTTTAGTCTTATTATCTAGACATATTTACAATGCTTCTCTTAATATTCTAATAAATTAATAAGTTAGAACTAAAAATTAACTATGCTTCCCAGTTTTTTTTTAATTGCTTTTAGAGTATCTTTACAAAAGCAAACTTCAAATCTATAAAATTATTAGATTATGCGTTTGGGCGATAAGTGCTTGATTTATAAATCTGATTTAACCAGCAAAAAACATTTAAAATATGTTATTAAGCGCCAAACAACACCATAATATTTAAAAGCATTTTTCTAAAAATAATTGATCTTAAAACACTCTAAAAATTTAACAATGAGATAAATCCTCAATTTAGGCAAATGTTAGATGCCATTATAAATCAATACTGAAATACTTTCAGGAGTGGGTGTTTTTCAGGAGTAGGTGTTTTTCAGGAGTGGATGTTTTTCAGGAGTGGGTGCTTTCCAGGAGAGGGTGTTTTTCAGGAGTGGGTGTTTTTCAGGAGTGGGTGTTTTTCAGGAGTGGGTGTTTTTCAGGAGTGGTTAGTCTCCTCTTCTAGCTGCAAGTCACTTGCAATTCAAACAATGGCATCTAAAATGAAATGAGTAGGTTTGATGACTTTCCAGGCACAAAATGTAGCAGAAATTTCATCGTGTATGTTCGTCTTTTTCTCAAACTCGCAATATATGATTCATAACAACACCAATGAAAAACAATCAATAACACGCCTTAAATGCGTTCAATTACACGTGTTCAATAACACCCGTAATTGCACGAAATCCTGTCCAACCTTGACGTCTAGCTGACAAAATAGAAGCGCTCAATTGCCCATGCATATCTTCTTACTTAAATAGCTAGGTTTTTATATTTGTGTGGAGAACAAAAAATATGATATATAATTAATTTTTCGTGAAAGCTCTACGGGTTTTAAAACCATCAAACATACACAAGTTTAGCTTTTTTGAAATTAAAATACCTTTTCCGCAACTCACGAGTTTGTTATCTACTTACCAAGATAGTAAATTTTAAAAACTTTGAGAGTATTTTAGGTTGGTACTACTGCTGTGAGATAATTCCTGGTACAACCACAAAGGAGATTAGACTTTTTAGATAAGATTGACATCTAAATAATCAGACAATAAGTAGCTATTTCACTTGTTTAAAGTCAAGAGAGAGTTTCAGATGTTGTCTTGGATCAATTTCAAAACTTAGCAGTGATGTATAGCTACTTTTTTAACAAGTATAATATCGCTAACAATGGTAAAAGACCTTAACAATATATAATTTTAATAACCGAAGGTATTACAGTTACAGAAAGTGACGTTTGTAATTTCATTTTTTCATATAAATACAAATACTTAAAATAAGGCTCCATAACTTCCAATTTATTCGCTAAAGCATATTGAAATGCGTTTCATCACAACAGTAATGATGGGTTTTCAAATGGAAATTTTATTTTGTAATATATTTGTTGGGACATTTTGTTACTCGGTGAAAAATAAAATAAAAGATATTGGTGTCTGGAAATTTTATAAACTTCTTGCTCCGAAAATAAATGACATATATTCTTAGACAATCTTTCTTAGAAGATCATTCAAAACTTAATAGAAATTACCCATGAAGAATTAATAGTTTATGTGTGATATTCTTTAATAACATTTATTTCTTCATCGCGAAATTAATTATATTAACGAGCCCGTTTGTGTTTTTTTTTTAAGGAAAATAGAATCGCAAACTTTCCAAAACAGGTTTTCCAACCTACAATCATCGACAAAATGTTGTGAGACTTATACGCAATTAGGACACCTTAATAAATGAAAAAATTACCACAATCAATTAAAAATACGGATACACCGCCCTTGGTACACTCAACTTTCGGTTTATCTTTTGGTTAATAGACTTATAGCTGATAAACTTAGAAATTTAAAAAAAATTTTGTTTTGCTTTGCTAGAGCTATGGGATTAAAGTGACAAATCCGCACTAATTTGGGATTGCCATAATTTTTGCGATTTTCGTCTAGAAATGTACTTTTACACCATGCGTCAAATGTGACTTTGTGTTAAAATTTGATAAAACTCCAATATATTATGAAATAGATTGTAATTATTTGTATTTTAAACATTTTGGGCCACGGGTCTAATACGAACAATTTTTTTTTTGTAAGGATTCTGCCGACAGCAGCTAATTATTGATGTTTCTAAGTTTAAAACTATGTGTTTATACTGTGATAATAACAACATTTCCTTTAATATAAAAATATCCTCTCACAAGATAAAAAAAAAAAAAATTCTAGACGTAAACTATCCTTTATGTATGAAATAAATATTTAATGAATTGCTTAAATAATTTCTAAAAATATTATTACGATTAAACAATAAAAGTTTCCATGATAAAAGATTTATAATAATATTTATCGTAATAATATATAATAATATTCATCACAATACCAGAGTATGGCTTCAGTTATAGCCGAAACGTCGTGTTAACATGTGATCTCTATTACGCTTCATAAAAAAATAAGGTCACAAAAATAAATAGATCAGGGCAAAAACCTCTTCAGATTTTGACACCTAAAAACAACTAAAAAAATTAAAAAAAAAAAAAAAAAATGATCATGAAATCGACCCATAGGAAAATACATGCCTGAGAAATGTTCTTCTCCAAAAAACATATATTGTGTATGACATATTATTTAAGTTGTCAAATTTTATAAAAAAATAACTAATTTTGTATATTTTATTAAATTATATATATTAACGAAAAATTTTAATTTCAATCTACTAATTGTTGCTATTAGAACACGTGTCAATACAATATCAAAACAGGAACAAAAACAAACTCACTTATGCCTTCAGAACCAACAAAAAATGTGGGTTGACTACAATAATAATATAATCCATATAAGGTAAATGTGTTGAAGATAAGCATAAATAAATTATACATTTCCCTATCTACGATTTTCATCGTCTAGTCGTGAGCTGTTGCTAATTCTGTTTTATCCATTGTGAGAACATTTGTCACAATTGCACCTGTTTTAGAAGTTACTTCCAAGTACTTATTAGGTTTTAAAGGTTTAATAACAAAGCTTATCAATCAGTTTTAAGCAAGCAGCTTCAGAGATGGACTTTACATCGACACAACACGTATGCAAAAAAAATTCAGTTAATTATACTAAATCATTTCAATGAGGATTACAGTGGTATGAACAAGAATTGGAGTTGAAAAAGGGAGCTAGATAATTAGAGGAAATAAGTGATAAAGTAAGAATGATTTTCTTTTCATCTTAATACTATAATGTCAAAATAACAATGCAAAAACTATATAAACTAAATATGTAAATGATATTTGAAAATTTGATTTGTTAAAAGGAGATTTTAGCTGAAACTCTGGCAGAAAAATTAGAAGGAGATTGTTAATTTGTCCCGAGTTAATCATTTTCGTTGAGCTATTTGCTTACAAAAAAAAACATACCATACCAAAAATCACTCAATGAAAAAAATTTCTTAATATTTCATAGTGGTGTTGGAGATAAAAGCCGAATTCTAATTTTCTAATGTCTGGAAGTTTTTTTTACTTATATTGCCGCCATACGGTAAACGGGTGGCTAATGTATTCATGAGTTTTCACTATTACGACTAGAATGGAATTTATTTTCACTAGCTTATGCTATTTTGTTAAAAATGACGGAGTTAGATTATTTAGAGTTAATACAGTGAAGTCTTATTATTGCAGCTTACTAAGTATTATTTTAAAAATATTGGAAAGCTAAATACACCCATTTTTCATTTGCACCATCTTGCACCATCTTGTACCATCTTTTATGCAAGTTTGTGAATCCTGTCTACGTTGTTATACTTTAAATCCAGCTTTCCAGAAGACACCTAGAATGAACAAATAATGTTGAAACCCTTTTTGAGATTAAACCCTGTATTCTTGAGTTAAGCATTCCTTGTTCTTATCTCAGAATTAGCAAAACGACTTTCAAGCCATTTTAGAAAGTTTCAAATTGTTAGATGTTATGATCATAGGTCTGAATTTTTGTGGGCCTAAAATTTTGTGATTTTGGCGATTTTTTTCATAAAATCTCGAAATTATTTGATGTCTTGTCTTTCCTAAACCACCATCAAAAATAAAATATATATATATATTTATCTTTTTTTATTTGCGAAATTAAAAACCCGCGACGTTTTCCAAAAATTTCCATTTCTGATAGTGATAGTGATAGTTGTTATATTTAACGTGGGGATCCAACAGATTACCGAGACAATAATTCCAGATGGGCCCACGTGGCGGGTCTTGGAGTATTTAGAATGCTCATTTGCGTCTACGAAATTCGCTCAACCAAACAACCCGACAAATTTGAGCTAGCGTTGCATTAAGCAATGAATTTTGCTCAGAAACTCAGAGATAACACGTAAATAAATTTCCACCAGAGGTAAGAGTCGAACTCGTAACCTTTCGCTCCGGAGTCAAACATCCTACCACTGTGCCAACTGCTCTCGAAAATAAAAACACGCAAAATTTTTCCGAGACAATCTAAAAAGAGGTTTTTTATTTAAATTTTTAAAAATAAACTCCCGCGAAAATTAAGGCTTTTAAACTAGCTACATATGACCTTAATGGCAAAAAGAAATTTTCAGTTTATCGACATTTTTAAAAGTCAGACTCCGAAAAATATTTGTCCTGTTACATGCTATTTCAGATCACAAGTTAAATATTTTTAATTCGATATAATAATTAGGCTGATGGTTAAAAAAAAAACTTTGAAATTAAATCTTTTAAATTTTTTGTGGAAATATTAATTTTTTTCTTTTTCTTTTATTTTTTTGTTTAGAAAATAATGTTACGATAGCTTTTAGCGGCAAAAAAAGGCTTAACGTCAATTTGACTTAATAACACACGACAAAATCAATCAGTTTCTCAATTGCCCCTAAAATTGCCTGGTAGACTTTAAACTTCATGAAAGTATCACAAGTCTAGAATCACCGTGAAGAAAAATTCGTTCTCTCATCCAGTTCTTATAAAAGTTGTAGAGAAATTTATTTTATTTTTACCTCGCTGATGCTATTCATTCATTAAAAAGATGTTACTACGCCAGGAATCCGATTTTTAATCTCAAAAATAAAAAATGAATAATAGGGCAGTAAAGTAATAACGCCAACACCCTTGGCAAAACACCCTTGGCAAAATTCTTATTTATCATTTTTTTGACCTTCAGCTATAATTATCTTGGTAGTACAATTAGCAACAGCACTTTATCTACCAACGGGGATTTTTAAATTGAGGAGCTGAACGAACGTGCTCAAGACCTGTAATGAATAACAAGATACTTGAGATCTACTTATCAATTATTTTTTACCCATAATGCAACCTAATTTGCTGCTTGAGTTTTAAAAACGATTTAGAGATAAGTGTGATTAAGTCCATAAATATCACCCCTATCATTTGGAATGTTTTTTTTAAATTCCTACTTATTAACACATTATTCGTTGCAAGGTGTGCAGCAAGTTTGTCGTTGCATGGTGGCTATCAATTTGATCGTTGCAAGGTGTGCATATTGAAATTATTGTGTGATGGATTAATAACATGCGATAGATTATGACGGATAATGAATTAACTTGTGCTAAATATATCTGAGCATGCATGAAAAACATGCCAAGATTATTGGAAAACTTACTAGCGTATTAACATGCTTCATTTTAATGATATTAAATCAAATTTATATTGAAGAAATCTTTGATGATTATCATACCTATACAAATAAGATATTGTTAATTGAAATTAGTATTAAAACTAGCTTAAAGTTATATTGTCATCTAAGAAATTATATTGTGTTATTAAAAAAACCGCGACAATAGGAAATGCAACCTTCTTATCTTCTTTAAACTCAGTGTTGAATATGCCGACAATGTATCTTACAATATCTATCAAAACATTTTTATTTGTTGGATAAAATCAATCTTGACATATACATTAATTAAACATTAGTGGGAGAAGGTTTTGTTTACTTTCTAGGTTTTTATGCAAGGATTTCTTATTATACTTGTGTACCCTTTCGCATATATACAGATTAATTGAGTGGGTAGAGGGAATTTTTGTTAGTTATTGTAGTCAAATGTCGCCTATTTTTATTATTTGTAAGCATAATGTTAATATCAAAATAAATTAAATGCCCAAGATGTCCTGTAATGCGATCCTGTCTACAAATTATTAGCCTCGTCATAGAAAGAATTAATATAATTCCTTGAATGTTTTTCTCAACACATGTTATCTGGGCTTACAGCCTATAAGTGTATTAGTATAGAATTTTCAAATTCATTTAATACAGGGGAGAGAATTTGAAAAAAAAATGGGTTAAATACGGGAAAGAGGATTAGGTTTGTTATTTGCAATGTTTATGACATTATAAAGTAGTTTATTATTTTCTTGGAGTTAGCTAGCTCAGTTTTAGTCCGGAATTAGCCTTTTAAAAGAATCCGTAAAAACAGATAAGAAAAAAAATTGATTTTAAAAACAAAGTTAGCTGCAAGACCACAATGGAAACAAGGCTTTGACTTTTCTTGTGCTTATCCCTGCTATCAATACAGGCCCCGTTGTTTTTAATATTAAAATATATATTATTATATTAAAAGTTTTAACATTTATCTTGTATTTATATTTTATATTTTTATTGATAGTGAATAAATACTTACCTGCTTAAAACTTGATTTCATGTAGTTTTAATTATTATTGTTTTAGTCATTATTGGATTTCTTTTCACTTTAATTCAATAAATCGCAACTTCAAGAGGGTTATTTTTATCATTTAATTTACTCATAAAATAAACATTGGAAGATCATTTAAAAAAGTATTTAATAAAAAATTTATATAAAAATTTATATAAATGGTATCCGTTGTATTTAATTCTAATTATTCAGTCTGAATTAGCACCTAAACTCGAATATCTATGAAATGAATGCACATGAAGTATTATTTAAATCTTTAGTAGTCTTCAAAACGATAATTAAAACGAGTTGTATTATATGTTCAATTTGTTGCATTATATGTTAATTGAGTTGTGTTGTATGTTTAATAAGTTTTAGTTTATGTTTAATGGATTCTATCATATTTTCAGTTTTATGCTCTATGCGTTGTGTTATATGTTTAATGAGTTATATTTTATGATCAGTCAGTTTTATTATATGTTCAGAGAGTTGTATTGTACAATCATTGACTTGTTTAACATGTTCAATAAGTTCTGTTATATGTTTGATGAGTGGTATTAATTTTTAAATGATTTGTATCATATATTCAATGAGCTGTTTTATATTTTCAATGAGCTTTATTATAGGTCCAA
>JAUZNK010084519.1:0-12937 GCA_035046665.1 Euphysa ruthae | reverse complement strand
CGATAATTTTTGATTCTAAAAACATTATTTTTGAAAATTTCAGGGAGGGGCGGGGGGGGGGGTGTGCTTCCCCCTAAGAAGAAAGATATTTAGATCAAACATCAAAGGTTTTACTTATAAAAATGCAGTAGAAGACTGACGGGCAGTGGAGAGCTTTAGCTTAATTATATTTATACTCATTTTATTTGGTTTTTCACGTTTTCCCGAAAACAGCATTTATTCCGCTGGTGACGGAGATATCTCAAAAAGTGTCAGTCCTTTTGATTTCAAATTTGGCATGTTTCTTTATTATTGTGTTATCTACAACCCCTATTAGAATTACAAATAATAATAATATATTAATATTTTTTTTTGAATTTTATATTGCTAATCGGCCCAAAAATTAAGATTTTGGCTTGAAAAAACGAAAATGCGTTTTTGAAATATTGATGCGAAACCTTAGCTTTTAATTTAATTTGCCACCAAACGGGTAAGAAATCATCAGCTAAAATTCCGAGAAAAGTCCGCCGCCAGGTCTTCATTTTTTGACCGTTGCGTCTCGTTTACCGGACTAGTGATTGATTATTATTTTTTGTTAATTTTGAGTAGGATTTTGTATTGTGAGTCGATAAAATATTTAAAAAAGTGTAAAAAAAGAATATAAAATATTACTGTACTACCCCCTCCCCCCACACCCTTAAAGAGCCAAGTGTTTCTTAATAAATTTTAAGGTTTCGCCCCTTCTTTACTGACAGATTTTTTTTTTAACATGGAGGGAAGCTGCTTGTTGGAAAATTGCTAAACTAGATTGGATTTTAAAAAAAAAATCAAAAATAAATCTTAGAAAAATATATAAGGCTTTAATCATATCCTACTGGCTGCTTATTGTAATGGCGTTATCTTTAAATGTATTTGGAGTATCATTTAAAATTTATTTGAAAAATGAGGAAAAGGCAAGAAAAATTATAAAACAGATTTCAATTTGAATTTTCTAATCTTACATATATTTGCTATACATCGTGAAATATCAATTTTCTGCCTGGGAAAATAGCTACTTTATGGTTTTGCAAATTTTTTTTTCACATAAAGTTTGCTTACGATAATTTACCTCATCTAAAAATATCATAAAAAAACAATACAACAAAAAAAACCCAGAATAAAATAACAAAAGACAGAAGATTACCTAATTATGATTGAATTCGGTCTTTTCGCGTTTATCTCACTATTTTAGAATTGCGGCAATCGAACAACGCATATTAACAATAAAAAAAACATATATTGAAATCCCTGTTTTGTTGCATAAAATTTTCTAGACGTTTATGAGCTGTATGAAACAAGAACTCGGGAAAAGTAAAATGTTTTAACTTTAAAGTAGCTGCATATTGCCGGGAAAAAATGAGAATAAAAGAAGCTAACTTACAATATATTATATACATGTGCCTCACATCATTGAAAGTTAAACATAAATTATTATAAGATGCTCCGTTTAAAATCTAGTCTTAAAATGCCGTGATTTCACCCATAAAAATAAAGAAATTACTCAATGCATTCGTTCACAGCTACATCAATAATGGTAACATACGCCCTAACACTTAGAATGATCTACCTAAGAATCAAGCTTGGCAAGCTCGGTAGTATATACTCCAATACTCTCCATGTCATACAAAACGAAGTATATCTGTTTTAATGATGAAGACACCACAGTCACGAAGTAGTTTGTAATGGCCTTTAAAATCGTTTGAGCCGCAAGTTGTTTCGGAAAGTTGTTACTAAAAGAATAATTGTAAATAAGAAACTTTAAGTATAAATATTCTTAAAAGCTTAAAAGCCAATTCAAGGCATGTATTTTTACTTCAGGGTTCGTATAAACCTATATTACAAGATTATGGGTGTTCTAAGCACTCCAAGAGCCGCCACGCGGGCCCATCTGGAAATATTGTATCAGCAATTTTTTGATTCCCCACGTTAAATATTAGAACTATCAATAACATCAATTACTTGAAAAAAAATTTTATATAAATGTTTTAAAACAAAATCTACTACTACTAAAAGATGAGTAATCTGATGAAAAGCTGCTAAAGGCAAAAAACAGACAAGGGAAAATTTATCGAATCCTCTCCGTCATAAAATTTATAAATCTATCAACTTAATGCTATACAATTTCAGAAATATTCAACTACTGATGTATATCCAGCGATAAATCTATTAATCATTATTAACTGACTTTTTAGCAATAATTGTAAAAGGCAGTTTCGCAGGTCAAAAATTCCTAAAAAAAACAACTATTATATCCTTCTAACACAACACAATATTTAAGCTATCTAACAAATAGTTAATAGGTAGTAAAACAAGTTAGAATCAACTTGAAAAGTATACTTTAAATTATACTGAGAAATAGCTATAATATCTAAAATGCTAATATATCTTATTTTTTATTGATTGAAAAAATGGTACGTGTTGGGGGCTTGACACTACACCTGTTCCATGCAAACAGGTGATCAGACAAAGGTGTCAAGTAGTAAAGTTGAAGTTTGATATGGGTGTTTTATTTAAAGGAATAAGTAAAAGAGTATTGTCAAAGGGTCATACCTTGAATCCACATCGTCAGTACTAGAAAGAGATAAAAAAGTGCATTAAAATACTCTGAAAAAAATTTTTTTGTAAGAGTGCAATATATAAAAAAAAATGCATAAATGTTTTCTCGATAAAAAAAAAAAATTAATTTTATATCTAATTTTTCCTACATACCTGTTTAATCTTTATGAATTTTGGCATAAATGTATATATCTATCGGTATATCTAATACAGACAGGTTATTGTTAAAAAGACATTTGAATTTACCAAAAATGGTGGCCTTTTTTCAAAACTAATTAAATTTTTAACTTTTTTGTTTGAATGAAAAATTAACTTTTTTTAAAAATTAACATTTTTATAGTTAAGCAAAACTAATAGTCTATCTGGATTTATCTGTAAAAATTTCAGATCAACATCTTGATTAAGTAAAAAGTTATGATATTTTGAAAAAGCTTAAATTTGTAAAAATCACAAATCTAGAAAAACAAAAAAAAATATGTCAAGTTTTAATAAATATAAGTTTACTAAAAGGCACCAGAAGCATAATACTCTATTTCTGTTTATTTTTTCCTTGCCAATAAATCCTTTTTTGATTGATAGAACTTTCTTTCTACGCTATTTTCCAGACTCTGACAATTTCTCAGCCACTGTCTTTTTGCGTTTTGATTCTGTTATGGTCAAACTAATCTACATATATACACCAATGTCCAAACTAAACTCTAACACTGCGGAATTCATTCCAAGTTCTAACATTTTTCTGTCGACAAAAATGTTTTGTTGGACAACGATTCTACATTATATTGTTGAATGACTCATTTACGTTCTGTTTGGTCGTGAATGTATTTACTTAGTAAAGCTTCATAAGAAAGAACTTTTAATGTTGGCTCAAGAATTTTTTGAATCCATTATGGGAGATTGTATTTCTTTTTACAGGCTGTCTTCCAGTATATTTGTCACTTTTAAAGTTATACCAACTACTCTCCGTCTCGACATATGCGGTGACAAAATTTTTTGCCTTCAAATCTTTTTTCTGGGAAAAAGTATACCCACAAGTCGACTCACCTTCAGAACTTTTTTCAAGTTTTTTTAGGATGTTTACAGCAAAACAATTTTATCATCTTAAAGAGCATTAAATTTGAGTCTAAAAATACCTCTCATAAAAAATTTATGTTTTTGAATGTTAGAATTTTTTTTTCTATAAAAAGAAATGTACGTGGCCATTAAATCACTGATAAGGGCAGTGCAGGTTTTTAATAAAATTTTGTATCACTAATGACAAAATAACATTATCTATTATAATCTTATTATTGTGATGCATTTAATAATAATCTAATATTAAAACATACATAGATGTAAATTAATAGGAAAAGAAATACTCAGAGCATAAAACTTTAAAATTTATTCAATGTAATTAAAAAATGCCAAAGGACTTTCTATACATATCGTTTGTGTGATTTATGTTAATTATTTTAAAGCTTGATATTTGTAGTTAATCAAACATTTTTGAGCAATGAGTTCGACAATTAAAAAATACAATTTGAAAAACGGTAGTTTAGAATTATTTCCATAATAGCTTGGTTTTCTGACATAATTTAAAAAATTTTCCTTTATCTAATTGAACAGTAAAGCATTTACTCATCTATTTCTGAAGCAATCTTAGAGGAAACAATTAAATTTCTAAAAAAAAATCCTGTAAAAATAATGCTAAAAAACTCAGAATCAATTTAAAAACTGTACAAAATCCCTACAAAATTTCACAAAAAAAAAGATACAAGCTTTTATTATGAAGATGGCTTTATTGTTTTATGTAATTAAAAATATACTTTGGTTTGACAAGATTACCTCCATTTTCAAATTTTGAAACAAATGCATATTCTACAAATATTAGATGAAACTAAAATTCATCTAGTGAATAAACCTTTAATGAATTAATATTATATTTAAAAAAAAAAACCACCCACAAAAAAATTCCAAAAACTTATTAACCCCTTAAGCAATACATTTCGATAACCCAACATACCAAAAAAGTCAAGTTTTTTCTCATGAATATCAATTTTTTCTAAAATTGTTTAAAAAAATTTTTCGCTGTATAATATTTGGTGAAAAACAAACATTTTCATTCGCAAAACAATTATAATGTAAAAAAAAATAAAAAAAAAAAAAAAAAAAAAAAACAAAACAAAAACAATATGGAAATATAAACAAAGAATCCTCACAAGCTTTATGGTGTTTTCAATTAAAAAGTTTTTCATGGTGTGATATTGCTCAAAACAGGGTACAATGCACAATCTGACTTCACAACGTGTACACTTGAAACAAGATTCGGAACGTTTATCATGTTTTCGTCAAGACACATCTTCGTGCTGCATTTATTTTCTTCGTGGTTGCAGGAACATGTGATATGAAATGATATTTCAACAATTCTGAATGGATTATTGGTAACTCTAGGACGGCCACCACGTCTATAACTTATCGAATCTTCTCCATATTTCTCATAAATATCTGAGATCAGCTTCACATGGAATTGCAATGTCGTCAAGGAACCAAACAACATACAGTCAAGTATTCGAGAGTTGAAAACACATGTATTTACACAGTGCGCCCAATATTTCTTGTATCATTTTTTCAAAAGTATTTACTCCACTGGGTAGGAGTTCATCATTTGATCAGATCGGTCTACGCCGCTCATCTTATTATTGTAAACATCGATTACTAGTGGAATTTGGGTAACTTTTCCACGTTGCGACACTTCCTTTGTTTCATTCAGAACACACGTTGTCAATGTTCGTACATCTTGTTTATCCTTTCATTGCATTCACATTGCATGCATGGCATTTATAACCTTTCTTGGCAGTTCTTTTCGATCTTTACGCATGGTACCGACTACATCGGTTGAACGCTTACATCCACTAACTCTATGGAAGTGTATAAGTTATCAACATAATAAGCATCTCCCTGAATCAAGATTCTTATCTGCAAGTGTCATGACAATGCTTTTAGCAACATAATGATAATTTCTGCAGATATGTGTTTCTTTGCCTGTAAAAACAATTGAGTTCCAGACATATCTGGAATCTGCATCTGCAAGTACAAAAAGATTTCATACCAAATCGTGCGCGTTTTGTTCAGATGAATTGTTTCCAACTCAATCAATCTTTCCAAAGGAGAAACACCTCTTCAATAGAAAAATCATGTCCCAATGATAACTGTGACTGCCACTGTTTTATTAAATATTCATGAAAATTGTCAAATTTTGCAACATTATCATATGCATTCCCAAGGGTTGAGGAGTTGACAAAGTGGATATATTTTTACTTTGGCTCTTAATACGTCTGAAACCTGGAGTATCAAAATGTCTGTAGTACTATAACACATATACGTCACCGGTTTTTGCAGAATAACACGGTACAACATTATCACAAGATAAAGCCAAATATCTGCAATGGTGAACGGTTTATAATTATCCAAATATCTCTGTATATGTGAGGTTTTCGTGCATATCTTTCCACAGACACTTTGTGTAAAACAAAAGTTTGTTTGTTGCACTATATAACAAGTTTGTCTGACTAAGGCCTCATTTTGCCAAGTTATATGGTCATAACAGTCAATATCTTTCTTTTTTACCACTGGTTCATTTTTTTCAATGTTTGCGGCAGCTTCATCAGCCATAAATCTAACTGAGATCTCCTCTTCACGAGTCTCTTGCTCTAAAACGACTTCTTCATCGGTTTCTGTTATTATTTCCTCTTCTGATGATGATAATGACTCCTCAGAAAGTGAGGATAATTCAGAATCAGAATAAAGTAAGAAATCTCGTATTTCAGAAGTGTAATTGAGATTTATAGACTGTGGTGACTTTTTTGAAGAGACCATTTTATAAAAAAATTATCAAATTCAAAAAGCCATAACTCCGGATATATTTATTTTTGAATTTTATGCCCACGCCAATTATGAAACAAACAACTTACAGGCTAATATATACACCTAAGGCTAAATGCAAATATATATACGTCAGGCACAGAATCTGCTAGTCAATGAGGTACGTATAAGTTAGGCGCAATTAAGGGGTTAAAAACTACACACCAACAACGGTCATTTATAACTACCTATTTGAATACCTTGAAACTTATTAACTTTTAACTAATCATTAGTCAGGTTTTAGGATTCTTGCGGCTAATTTCAATAACTAATGAAATCTGTAAGCTTTTTATGGAGCATATTTACTTCTTGATATTTCTAAGTCTTTTGATAAGGTCTGGCAAAAAGGTATTTTATATAAATTAAAGACCATTTTATGTAATGACAAATTAGATATATGATATTAGATATAAAGAGTTCTTTTAATTAGTCCAACATATTCTTGGTCAAACACTTAGCCTATTACTATTTCTAATTCATATTAACGATTGTTCTGAAAATTTGCTACTGATGACACGCCATTCTAAATACTATTAAGAAATGGACGTTCAGCTGAGCGTTAGTATTCTTGTTACAAAAATGTATTCTTGAGCTTACAATTTTGATAAAAATGCCTTTTAATACATGGAAAAATAATTAGATTGTTTCAAACGATATGAAAATTTTAATTTTTGTTTATTTGTAATGCAATGAGATATCTTTCAATGAAAATCAAGAATAATGCTGAGTAATTATAATACCACATAATGGACATCAGATAAAAAAAGCTTAGTAACTTGGGATTCCATACAGATAACTGAATGAAACTTAAAATACATTTTGGAGGGTTAACTTCAAATACTTTACGTGAGCTAATATTTTTTGTTAATTCTGCAAAAAATAAAAATTAAGAGATTGGAGCATCACAAACAAAATGTTGCTTTTAAGTAGTTTATAGCAGAACTAAAATTAAAATTACTCAGATTGAAATAAATATAATATTTAGCCATGTTTTTTAAAGTTATAAAAAAAAAGATTAAATTAAAACAAAAACCATGAAAAAAAAGAACAAAAAAAGGTTAACTTAAGAGCTGAAATATCAGCCAGGAAGATAATAAACAGGGCTGTAATTTCAGCCCTGGGTTAAGATAAAAAATTTAAAATTGCAAGCAGAAATTTAAATTTTACAGTTTTTAGAGTATGGCTTTTCACACAAAAATGTTAACAAAGAATTTGCATTCTCTATAAATTAATGTTAAAATCTCCATTAAATCCCCTAATGCTCAATTATGGCTTTTTAAGGATATCTTGATAATGATTCAATATCGCAATATTTTTTTTACAGTGCATTAGCCAATTCTAAATTTTGCTATAATACTGAATTTGTATCAACATTTCAATTACATTTATAATCAGGACAAAGTTTCAAGATTTCTCTGGACTTTTTAGGTTAATTTATTCTATTATATGGAGCCAAATAGCAAATACACAACCTTATTAATATTACTTACACTCCACTTCCAATTGAAGGAAAAGCAATGACAGATACATTCTTTTCATCAGCTAGTGTGAGGGCATTCTTAACAACATTCTCTAGGTCTTCTTCAGAACTGTCACCTCCATAGCTAGGACTGTGAACATGAATTATGTGTTTGGCTTTCAAATTAGGTGCATCGCCCAGCAAAGCTAAAATAAAAGGTATAATTAAAAGGTTGAACATAGCTCAGAGTCCAAAGAAGCAATCTTCAACGGAATTTTGATAAGCCATCTAATAATTTTGCTGTAGATTAGTAAATCATTTGGAAAAATCGTAACTTAAAAAGTATCTAAAATCCCATTATTCCCAACGATCTTACAGGCTGCACTAACAGTCCAATCAAATGAATAATCTCAAAAAAAAAAGCCTTTTTAAAAATTATAAATTATTTCAATAATTTCAATTTCCTTTGCCAAAAATGAAATAGAAATTGTAAATCATCATAAAAATTCTTGGTTTAACATTTTTTTCCATGCTAGCATAGTTTTGGACTGGGTATAGCATATACTGAAGCCTTTCTGGGAAAAGCCTAAAGTGTTTATAACTCATGTGAAAGTGAAAATCCTATGCTATTGAAATTGATCACTATGATGCTTATATCTTTCCCTTCTGCCCTCTAAAAATCATACCTTACATCCTAATCAAAGCAAAATTCTGGAGGTAATTCTCAAAATTTTTAAGCAGATGACCATATTAGGTGAAAGAAGCTCACTACCATCTTTTAAATTAACACAAAACAAAAAAGTTACAAACCATCACTCAAAAAGTTTTAATAAATTGGTGAAAACACAAAAGTAATGATAATTAATATTTTTAGACATCAAATTTTTCTTTTATTTCTTTTTTTTAAAAAAACCCTTTAACTTGATAAAACTTTGATGTTGTTTTTAAGTCCAAAATGACTGAGTTCCAGGGTTCCAGGCAGTAACCCAGGTATTTTCAACATTTTTGATCATTAGACAAAATTTCAGCAAAATCAAAAAATAATTTCTTGAAAAAATTTTTTTTTAATTTTTTGACCAAATTTGACAAACTTTGGGGTTGGGAGAGTGAGAACTTTCAGCATAAGGTCTTATTGGGTAGAAATTGCTCTCATTGGTCCTTTTACTTAAAAAAAATTCATAAAAAAAATAATTGACTAAACTTTTAAAACTTTCCCAATGTCGTTTTTATGCCCAAAAAATGATCTTGTTTTGGGTATTGAGGATTTGACTCGATAAAATTTTCAAAATGGCCTAATTTATCGAAATAATATTCCTCATAAAAATTCAGTATTATCATCATTATTCAAAAATGCTTACCTATGGAAAAACTTATATGCACTTTTGTTTTAATACCAAAATGAGAAAATTACATTAATTGCTCTAGGTCTAAATAAATATCAAAAACTTCTTCCTTAAAAAGCAAAAATATAACAAAAATATAATAATATTAATAAATTGTTTGGGGCATTTAAAGCGGCTTTCCATTTAGTTATATTTATATTAAAGTCATGATAAACACTTCTGGTTTAGAAATATTCTCTGAAATAACTTTGAATCATGTACTGGTAACGTTCAAACATGCCCTTAAAGCTGTTGTAACTGCATGGAGATGTCTTAAACCATCCTGTTAATTTGAGAAAATGCAAACAAAAAAGTAAAAGGCTCTTTCAAAACCTTAGCTCAAGGAACTAAAAATTCATATCACACTTGTTCATAGATCATAACTTTTTTGGTAATTAACAGTGATCATAGATAGGAGAAATAAATTTTAAGTTATCAACAACTTTCGACATACCACATTTGCTGATAGAATATCTATAAACTGACTTGACTTTGATGAAATTACTTACCAGATGGCATAGCAAGCTGACCATGAGATTCATGGAGTGATGTAATCGCTTTCTTCAAACCATCACCACCAGCTTTTATGAGTGCAGATCCTACAAATGATTTAGTAGAGTTATTGGTTGGTCTGTTAAATATATATTTATTTTCATGCCTAGAATTAGGCGGGCAATAAAAGGAAAATCTGAGGGTATTTATTATTTATTTAAATCCTTTTATTTACATCCTTCTAACTTCATATTGAAAATTAAAGAATGTGTCAAGATCATTCGGATAACCTTTAAAGATATTAATTTTAGTTACGTTTTTGCCTGGTTTACCCAAAACATCATACTAAAGTGAAACCTTCTCAAAAATTATGACTTATCACATTAATTTTTCTCATTAACAATAAGCAAAAAACTAAGAAAAACTAGTGAGTGAATATAAAAAAATCCATTATTAAATTAAGTGCCTAATTTGTTACAAAAAATTAGCGATATGCCCAAAGTAAAATTTTCTAATATTATGGAGTTTCATCATAATGAAAGCTTTAATTTTGTTAAAAAACTAATTTTTGGGCATTTCCCAGCCTAAAAACAAAATAAAGATGGTAGAAATGGCTGAAGCAATGCAGTGCAACTTAATCTCTTGTGTGTGCTGGAAAAAAAGGTTGGCAATAATATTGAGAAATAATCCAAAGAAATTATTTGGAAAGGTAGAAAATACATCTTTCATTTTAATTTTGTTATTTGTTTTTATTAAATTTGGTTTTATATTTATACTTGCAGCAGGTGAACAGTATAGGCACTGGTATGGATTGTTCACTATTTACTCAAATAACATTTTATAAAAATTAAGTGAAGATTTATTTCCTTAGTTTTAAAATTAAATAATGTACCTTAATATCTTTTAATTTCTCTATAATTGAAAGAAAGAAATTTGATTTTTTTCAATGTATTTCTGTTCAAAAACTTTTCTAGTTTGCAGCCACAGTTAGGTATTCTGCAATTTTTTTCTGTGTTGATCTCTGACCATAAATCCGTGTTGATTTTTTTTTTTTCATTATGAAACATGCCAAGTTCTGTGTGCCAAGATAAAATTCAAGCTGTGACTACAATAAACAACGTATCTTTAATAAATTTTCAATAGATGGATAAGAAGAGAAAAGATGGATTGATAGTTTTCGACTAGCAAACCCAACTGGAATACGTCGCAGTTTGTAGAATGACCTGAGGATGATGAGTTTGTATGAAAAATTAAAATCGTTTCACTAACCATCTGTATTTCCTAATAAACATATCAATTACTTAACCTCAAAACAACCAAAATTACACAAAATATACACACATTTGCATTACTTAAAAGAAATGAAATTCCTGATGAAAATTTTATTCACACAGACCGTTATAAAATTTAACTGTATATTTATTTGAAAACAGCCCAGTTGCTATTCAGTAAATTGTTTTTATTCAATGCGTTACAATTTTTTTCATCAAAATTTGAGATTATAACTCTTATTAATCATTGTGTTGTGGAATTTTGTGTGGTATAATATCATTACCATCCATTAAGATATCTTTATAAATTCAAAAAGATAAAGGTCATTAAGCAACTCATCTGAACACTTTTAAGCAATAGCAAAAGTTTGTTTTGGGCAGTCTTATTAGTCACCATAACCAAGTATTATATTGCTAATAGATGGCTCTAGAATTTTTGTCAAATTTAAGCAAATAATTATTATATATATATAAATAAATATAAATATTGAAACAAATAGCTTAAAAGCTAATTTAGTTGGGCTGATAATTTGGGATATCAGCACACCTGTGCTTGACGCAAGTAGCTTTTTAAAAATATAACTTTAAGAGTTTTCTTTATTTATTCATCAAATTGTTTCTTGCATATTTTTATATCTGTTTTAAAAATTTGTCAGTTTAAAAAAGCAAAACATATGTCCATACAGTTACAGACCAGACCTTAAAAGACCATTAATGTGCTCTATATAGGCTAAAAAAACAATGATATTGACTTAACCAACAGCGTAAGAAACTTAGTGACATAAATAATATGAACAGAGTTCGTCCCCATATCATTCCAAAAAAATAATAATCTAGTTGGAGCATTTGTTTGCATAACTATTTTATGTCTACTGTCAACCATTAAGCCATTATATTTGGTTTAAAGACTGCTTCTCTAACTTGATGATCGTATCGATACCTATTTAAAGAGGTTTAAATGATCTGAACCTCACAAGATGACAACTCGCAAAGCTTTCATCAATTGAAAACTGAGCGTTGCAAATTATTGGGAATTCTAAATGCTTGCTAAAAGAAACTTGTAAAACTTTTAATAATTATTTTACTCTATCATCTCACAAAGTTAGCATGAGAAACAACAAAATTCTAATAAAATTAACCAAATAGTTTTCTAACTAATTTGTTACAGAAGGCCAACGGGTTTGATTCTGGTGCACATAGAGCTCCTATTTGAGCTTATGGTAAAGAAAATCATTGGTCTCTAAGGGGGCCTTAGCCGCTTGCCCAGACAACCATTAAGGTCTGGAGTATCGATACCCGTACCTATGACATGCTAAATGAGCGCTCTACCATTTGACGTAGACCTCCTTAACAATGTAATGTAAAATTTGCTCTCTTCAAAAAATTAAAAGAAACAGTAAAAGTAAATTAGGAGAACTGAAGCGTCGATCAATGTACCTCTCGCACGCTGAGCGAGTATTTTTGAGTATTTTAGTCTTTTGGGAAGAGTATTCAGTTTTTTCTTTTCGTTTGTGGTTCATCATTTAAATCAATTGTTGTTGTCGTTTTTTAGAACCGAAATGATTTGAAAATAATCGTTTTGCCATTTTGTTGTATATGTTCTATTTACTTTGATTCTTAAAACAAGGTTATTAATGTGTATGATGCCATACTCTGCAAAGAATGATATGAAGACAAACAGAGTTTGTCTTCATATCATTCCAAAAAAAACTCTTGGGTAAAAATATTACGGATAAAAAAAATTTTTTGCGGCATCCCGGATGAAATGATTACACAGTCATATACTACACCAGAAACATAAGATATTTTTAGGATAGCCTGTCTAGAAAATTAAGATCTGAAAGGCCAGTAAATCAGCTATG
>JAUZNK010084508.1:0-12938 GCA_035046665.1 Euphysa ruthae | reverse complement strand
ATAATTTTCAATGTAAATAACTAAAGTTTAAAAAGAAAATAACAGGGAAATGAGAATAATTAGTATAGTCAGAAAAAGAAAATAAGATAGAATTAAAGATGAGGATTTATATTATACATGAAATACTTAACTGTTTGTGATGTGGAGGTGATAACTCTCATGCACCGAGTCCCCAGGTTGCGACTTAGGGACCTTCAGATATGGAGGCTAGCTGTGAATATGGAAATAAGCAATCCAAGGCAAAATGACGGTCTGCCATTCGACAAGGCATAACATCCGTAAGCAGCCCCACTATGCTTCTTAATAGCATCAAAGAACTCTATGCAGTTGAAGGTAATAATTGATTGAAGTTGTTTCAAGACCTAGATTAACACGAGCAGCTGCGATAGAATACACAACATCATCCTTGCGGACGAAAACGCTGTAAAAAAAACATATAACACTGAGAAAAGATGTTAAGAAACATTTTCCTAAAGCAACCAAGAGAAAAAAATTTTGTCATGGATTCCCAAGATTTCTTTAATTTGGCCAGGACCAAGAGAAATGAAAATCAACTTGAGGAAGCAAAATTCAAGCTGAAAGAGGCGTACACATGTGAAGAGAAAGGATACACGCAATAAAAAGTTGATGAAATTAGAGCAGCTACAGAACACCAGAAATTTAAATTCGCATAGGAGATCGTAAATGAAATCACGGGAAAAAGAGGTGCAGTCTAGGGATGAATTAAAGCAACGAGTTCAGAAGATCATGTTCAGAAATGGAACGATCATTCAAGAATCTACTAGGTCAACCACTAGTGTTCACCCGTAAGCCATCAAGAACTGTAACTAATCACGAGTTACCGATCAAATTCCTAAATGTTTTCTTTCAATGAACTTAAGAAGTGCAATAAAGGTTTTTGCAGCAATAAAGCAACAGGAACAGACAATATACCAACTAAAGAATAGAAAGCTGATGCTCTCGATGACCAACTTTTAGAAGTCTGCAACCGAGCATTAGATGGACCAAAAAAGACAAAAAATCTTGGTAAAAAGTGGTACAATACCACTGCCAAAGAAAGGAGACCTTAGCAAGACAGGGAACTATCGAGTTATATCATTAACTAACATGTCACTCAAGATATACATCAAGGTGCTTCTAAATAGAGTAAGGCCTCATCTGGATCTCCATATAATGATAAATCAGAATGGATTTTGATTTAGGAGATCAACTCTATCACAAATTTTAACTTTCAGAAAATTGATAAAGGGTGTAAAAGCGAAACAACTTAAAGCAGTAATCAATTTTTTTCGACTTTAAAAAGTCATTTTAATGTATTTCCAACATATATTAACTGCTCAAACTAGCAGTTGCAGTAGTAATTTAATTAGGGATTACTTCACTCAATAACGAGCGATTTTTAAATTTTTGTGCAACACTCTATCGGTGCCGATTCTAAAATAGTAAAGGGATCTTTAAGATACATATTTAAAACATTCAAATTTATTATCTATACTTTGATGCTCATGCAATTTTTCATCGGATATTAGATGTTCGTCAAATCGTTCATTCAAATGCATATATGTATTAATTGCAACTTGGATTAAAAAATCAGTATAATACATGACAGGTGCTAATTGAACAATCGAAATATTGATTAAGTTAAATTTTGGGAATTCTGTTATTTTTTTGTTTTTTTGATGAAAAAGAAATTATGGACTTATCTTAATCTTCAGTAATGGTGAATTTTCTGAAAATACATTTCAATTTAAAACAGGCAGTTTCGCTAACGCTTTATCCCACACACTTTAAAAAATGAGAAAGTAACTTATAATACATGTATAAGAAAAATTATAATAAATATATTGGTTGCGGTGTAAACTCGGGTTGACACATAGCTCTTGTGGGTTTTGGGTCAAATGCTTTTTCGGTTTGCATGCGATTGATTTTATGAAGTTCGTCTTTCAATATGGCTTTAGACGAAGAGCATACTAATCTTTTTTTTGTTTTTCTTCTACAATTAAAAAAAACTCAAGAAATGTTAAAGGCAGTGATTTAGAAATTGTTTATAAATATCTTTGAGATGTAAATAAAAATATTCCAAAGAAGAGGCGTCTGCAAAGACAAAAGTTTGTGATATCATTCAACAAAAAACCGTTAAATGATTTTCCACAGTTTAAATCTGGTCTTCATTTTGTCCATTTTGGAATTTTCCGATTGCCAATATCTCAACATTCTATAAATTTTTGCACAATATGCATTCTGAAAACATGTTTTCCACATTTTTGACGCAATGATTTGATGGATGTAATGTGAAGGATATGTTTACGACTACCACTAGATGTTTTCAAGGCACTTATATAATCGAATATGCTTATCACTCATGGGCGGCCCACTTCCTGTATTGGGGAATGATCACGTCTTTGGATATGGTGTGTAACCATTGTCATCACGATATCGATACCATATTCAAACTAATTTTGCTTGAGTGGACCTTCTCTTTTATTTTGGTAATATTTCTTGGATGAATTCACAAGCCCCATGCCCATTATATAACTAAATGCTACGATTGGCCATCTTCTTGATTTGGGCTTACATGATTAAAATCCCATTCGCTGGTTCTCAATATCAGTTCCTCCCTTCGTGAAATCACACAATTTTAAAACTTTTTTTCCTTTTATCACCATTTGTGGTACCAAGCAGAGGATTGAGGGTTGTTAGCATCATAACATTATTCTCCCCCGTTGCAATTTTGAAGACATAACTCATTATTACTAGTCATATACCTTCCTCCCAATATCGACAACGGATCACGGTTTTCAATATCCTTGACTCCGACAGGGAACGGCTTTAATTTTTCTTCAAGGTACCAAGGCTTGTGAAAATACCCTTTTGTGAAAATGAAATAAATTATCCATTTATAACCTCTTCATCTATAAAAAGTGTGGTGAAGTATGAAACAATTTTTATTGTGAAAAATACAAGCTGTATTTTTACATTTTTATAGAAATTTGAGAAAGTAAAAAAATAAAAACAAGACAAATAAAAAAACGTTTCGACATTGATTATCCATGGAGTGTGGGAAAGTAAAAAATTCATATTTATGATCTGTTTACATTATTATTGTCCTGTAACGTCATGTCCTGTTATACATGTTTATATTACATATACATATTACATTTGAAAGGAACCGCTTTAGATGACTTTTGACTCTGTGACGGGGTCCGAAATACTTGAGATTTATAAATATGTTTGTCATTTATTGAATATTCATGAAAAAAAATCATACCTATATACTGAATATGGTTTTTCCTGGTTAAAATTGAAAAATGTGTATTTACAGTTTTTGAGAGTCCGCAACATAGTGCGGATTGGGGCATTCACACTTATCCCGGGAAAATTTTTTTTTTGTATATTAAACTAACCGCAAAGAATAAAATGTAGTTTGGAAAAAGTTTCAACATGTGGCGTGAAGTATTTTATTAATGGTGGCCAATAAATAACGCTAAAATATTTTATGATTTCATTCTTGAAAAAAATATGCTACCTTCACTTAACAAACTTACTCGACTAAGTAAGACTTGTGAAACAGTTTTTCATAATACATTTTTTAACTATGATCTTTTAACTTCATTTTTGCATTATAACTCGTGTGTTATAAAAACCGATATCAGCGACCATTTTCCTGTTTTTTATATTGCCACCAATAACAACGACAATGCTTTAAATGCGAAAATAAAAAAAAAGCAAACATCGAAAAAATATTCTTCCATCAAACTAAACAAAAAAAAAAAAAAAAAATGAAGGATTGTTGCTGGAATAATTTATATCAAAGTAACTGTGCTATTCCAGCTTTTCAAAACTTTTTTGAAAATTTTCATGAAATATTCAATGAAATTTGCCCAGTTAAGTTAGTTAAGGTTAAACTTAAAGAAATTATAGACCCTTGTATGCCAATAGCTTTGGTAAAAAGCTCTAAGAGAAAACAAAAACCAGTTAATCATGAAATTCTTTTTTCGAAATTGAAACATAGGATAAAAAGTAAAATTTTCGATTGGGTTAATAATTACCTAAAAAATAGGAAGCAATTTGTTAAATGCAAAAGCTCGGGGTATTTTAGATATTGTATGTGGAGTTCCACAAGGTTCTATTTTTGGACCGTTATTGTTTTTAACTTATGTTAATTATATGTATAGAGTCTCAAATCTTATATCTACAATTACTTTTTGCTGATGATACCAATTTGTTTTTGAATAACACCAACGTTAAAAAGTTGTTTACAAGCATGAATAATGAATTAAAACATTTCTCACTTTGGTTTAAGACAAATAAACTGCTGTCATTAAATTGTGAAAAAACTAACTATTTCATATTTATCTATTGATGGTGTGAAAATAAGAAAGACAAATTAAATAAAGTTTCTAGGAGTTTGATTGATCAAAACCTAAATTGGAGCAGTCACTTCAAAATGTTGAAAACTAAACTATCAATAGGTGTAACAGAAATTTTATATAAGTGTAGATTTTTTTTTTTTAATTTTACACCACGAAAATTATTATACTTTAGGTTTATTCATGGTTAATGTTATGAAATATTGCTTGGGGAGTACGTATCAAACAAAACTACTAAATTTTTTCAAACTTCAGAAAAAGGAATATCGTGTTTTAAACTTTAAAGGGAAATGTGAAAGTTCGAAAACTCTAATGCTCGAAATGAATGTTTTAAACATCTACCAAATTAATATGTACCAAGTTTTAATGCTTATGCGATGATTTAAATGCGGGACATTACATAAAGTCCTCGATAATTTATTTGAAAAATCTTCTTGCCAAAATCTAAACTTAAGATCTAATAAAGATTCTAACAATTTTAAACTTCCATTTATAAAGTCTAGGTTAAAGGGGTTTTCTATAGGTTACAGAGGTCCTGAACTGTGGAACTTCTTTCATGTTAAAGGTTTAAGAGATCTTAGTTATAGTTTCCTACATTTAAATATAATTTAAAACAACATCTATTGATTTTTAGATAAATTTAGGTTTTGCAATTATTTTTTAAAACAATTTATTTTTTAATTTTAGTATTTCTTTATGCTTTCAAAGGGGTCTATGAAACGGTCGTTTGGTTCTCCCTAACATACATCGTCTTTGGCTTCCTGTCAAGACCTTTTTATGATAATTTTTGTTTTAAACATTAATAACATATTGTTATTTTTCAAATACAGAGTATGTATCTACATCTTATCTTGAGCAATACAAATGTTTAACCAAACAAAAAAAAAAAAGAAAAAAAAAAACAGCAATAATAACGGAGGTGGCGCGCTGAATGAGCACGCCACGGTGTGAATAGGGTTAAAGATTTGCAAATAGGGAGAAGTATTGCAGACATATATGGTGTTATCATTAGAAAAATTACATAACTACTTCAGTTTCTTCGAAAAAAAGCAAAAAATCTTTTTTAAAGATATTAAATAAAATAGGGCCTAAGATTGACCCTTGAGGAACCCCATAAACTACTTTAAGCCACATACTATATGTAGAGCTTATCTTTACTCTATGTTTACGTTCTTTCAAATTAATCTTCATTAGAAGTAAGCTACGCTTTGAGAATCCATAGGTCTCAAGCTTGGCTAGCAAAAGGTCATGTTTGAGACAATCATATACTTTAGATACTGAACTGTACCTACTAACCCCTTGCTATCCAAATGTTGTAGCCACTTTTGCGAATAATTTATCAGTACAATTTGTAATCAGAGACATCCCCTCTTTTTAAACACAGATATAATATTAGCCCATTTCAACTCATCAGGAAACTTGTTGATTTTAATAGAGGTATTGATACAATCCGCTAGATAACTTCAACAAGTCATATTGAGAAGTTTTAGAACTGTTAATGGTATATCACCACTATCTTTTCATAATTTCTTAATTATATTAAAAACCATATCTAGTTCAACATGTTTAAAATAAAATAAATATTTATAAGTGTAGATTTCTCCTATTTTTATAATGATAGTATGGGTAACGTATTTCGGATATAAACTTTTACCAACATTTATACATAATAAATTACTATGGCAATATGATATAATTCCCTCAGAATTATTTTTATAATGAATATTTAATACTTCAGCTACAGATTGGTCACCAGTAATAATATGCCTTTATTAACTAGAAAACATTTTTCATCTGGTAAATTACATTTTGAAAAATATGGTTTACATGCTTTCCAGAATTTTTTTTATCAGTACTAATGTCAAAAGAAGATAATAACCTTTTCTTTGCTCGTCTTTACTCGTCTATATTACAGACATAGTTCCTCTGTTTTAAAAAAATGTTTAAATCAGTTTCTAGTCCAGAATTATTATTAATGTTTTTAAGACGTGAACATTTCCAGATTTCTTTGTAGATAGTTTTAGATAGAAATGACTTAAAGATTGAATAGATTAAGGCATTAATCACTTAGACCAATTTCAAAAGTATTAGTGAACTGGAAACATGATTTTTTATTTGCCTAAACACTTAGCGAGTTGAAACAGGTTGGTTTTTTCATAATGTTCACTAAACAGTGATCTTCCATAAACTCTTTTATGAGAGATTTATCTGGCTCATGTCACCAATAACTATATAACAATATATAATATAATACAACTCCATGCAATCATATATTTAACGTTAGTTAAATTGTAACGCATGAAATTTAACAAAAAATATCACAAAAGGAAGACTATGTAATATATACTAACAACTTTTTTTTTTTTTTTAATTTTTTAATACAAAGAACTATTTACAACAAGAGCATGTGCAACTCCCTTTCCAGAGTTTTACTTTCTGCTTAAAAATGGGAACACTTGCACTGTTTTTAATATCATCTGGAAGGGTGTTACACAATAAATTAATTTAAATTGCGGGGAATTTGTGTCATAAGTAAGAGTGCGAGCAACTGGAAGTTTAGCAAAGCACGAAGTTCGAAGATTTGAACATTAAAAATCAGAAAATTTGTTTTCAAAACATAAATAAGCTTTTTTTAAAATCATATAATTCATATAATTTTGATATCGTTGGTAATAGACTAATAAGGTGGTAATTTCCTTTATCAAATATATCTCCATTTCTCAAAACAAGGACAATATCAGTTCAGATGGAAAAGTTCCATTGTCATAAATACCGATAGCTTTTTTGAAATGTAACTTATAATGACTTTGAGTAGATGTTCGACTTTTCCTCCCTTAGGCCAACGTAAAACAGCATGCAACATTGCACAACCATCAATTAATATAAAATCTACACTATTGTTTCTTGAATGTACTACAGTTTTTATTTCGCTCTTCAGTACAGACTTTGATGTAGGGTATCTGCCTTCACCGGTGTTGTGAAATAGTGAAGTTGGAACTGGTGATAATTCGTAACTGATCACTAATGTTATTTTGACTTGTCACAAGCAGCTAAATTCACGTGAAAATATTATCTCTGTATTTTAAACCTCAACAATTTTTTTCTTTCACCTTTCTTTGCTTCGTTGATGGTTATAACAGACTTTGATATCGTGGAGTGAAATCCTTCTGGTAAACTTTGTTTAAGTTCTTTCAACTGATTCTTTCCGATCTCGACTGATTTGTTAACAGAGACCATTTTATCCACAGTCTGACGACTATATATATTACAAAGCACAGTAGGATCGTGTGATTCAGCGTCTAAAGGATTGATACAAGAACTAAAAAAGTCCTAAGTTTAATTCGATCTACTTCATCATTTTAAATTTTTCCATTACCTTCTTGCTTGTGGCAAATTATTTCTTAATCTTCTTTATTTCTTAACTCTGCAAGTTCTTTCAGCACTTCACTGCAGCTATGCTGGCTCTTTATCCATATTTTCATTGTTTCTGGTTTAGTTGCTACTCCAATCACCCCAACAGGACCATTACCAAATTTCATATACGAGGTTTCTTTCATCAAGTCGGACCAGATTCCATTTCAGATACCTTGATGATGATGCATCATATGCTCTCTATTCATAAAATTGTAAAGAATAGTTGGCTGAAGCTTTGAAATATCTCGTAGATAACACAAACCGAACCTTCTATAATGTATATGACCTGCTGCAAAGAAATTAGGCATCATTTTTTTTATATAAATGCAGATGTAGGCAAAAATCACCCACTCTTTCGGCTCAAACATGCAGCATCATGAAAAAAACACACCTGATAAGGTTCTTAATCCAATACTCTGACAAAATGGTCTTCTTTTCAAGCTCTTCAAGTTTCAGTTTAAGCCCATCGAAACAAACCGGTTTTTTAATCAAATCTCTTAAAAGTTCCTTTACAACAAGACGTAAAGCTCGTAGGTTAATTGGAAAATTTTTCCCGATCCAAATCTTCTCTTTTCCTGTAAAAGCAGATTTCAACCAAGGAGTGAGACCACTGTTCGACATTAAAACACCAACGCACCCAACGAAACTCATAAGCCGGTGCATACCACCAATACGTGGGTAAAAATCTTTCCAACGATCGACATCTGACCAAAAAATGTCTAGTGCAACTCTATAAAGTTGTTGATTTGCGGTGAAGATAGTTATCGATTGACCAGCACCATTCGTTTTTCTCTCTGTCTCGAACATTGCTGTCAATACTGCAGATGGATCCTATGGTTTCTTATCAATTAGTGGCTGGAATAGGACCTTTGTCTTTGGTTTTGATGATAGTCCTGCTTCACGAGCTCTACGAGTGTTGAACGCATGGTAATCTGGGAGTCCATCAGTATTAACATTCGACTTTATAAAGTAAAATCATCACATTTAATTTTTAAAAGAATAAAAACTTGGTGACATAGAACCTTTAATGGCAAAACTCCATAGTTGCTAAATGCGTGTAGCATTGGTGGGTTCTTTTGTCCTGTGAAAAATTTAACTTCTGAGTCTTTAAGTTTTACACATTTTAAATGTTCTTGTTTTAACCGTGGGGATATTTTCTTATGATGTTAGTAAAATGTTTGAGTAATTGACTTATTTGAGTATTTCCCAAGATGAGACAAAATATGAAAAAATAGACACGAAACTAGGCATGAATTTTGCAGCAAAAATTGGCACGAATTTTCTGCGGAGTCACCAAAATAAAATTTTTCTTACAATTGACAGTTTTTCGAGTTACTGCCAAATGAGCTCCACCTGCATTATTCTTTTGTAATAACTACAACCATGTGCATATTGTATGAGAATTTTATCAAATATTAGCACAAATTCACATTTGACGCATGTTGTAAAAGTAACTTTCCTTACCAAAATCGCAAAATGATAACAAACCCAAATGAGTATGGACTTGTCACTTTCATCCGTTAGATCCAGATGAGTCTATTAACCAACAGATAAAACTAAAGTTAAATATAAAAACGGTGGTGTCTCCATATTTTTAACTGCTTGATTAATAAGAAGTCCTATCGGCATATAGGACATAAATAAGTCATAAGCACATAAGTTACACTACCTCCAGTGGCATTTTTAAATTATATTATGTCATATCCATTTTATGGAGATAACCCGAGCAAATACCAATACAATCTTATTCAAGTTGAAAAATAAAGCAAAAATGCTTTTAGAAAATATTGGTTCAATATAAACTTTCAAATCAGAAAATAGCTTAGTTCACTAAATTGCAATGTTTTAGTGCTCCACTTTATAAATTTGAATCAAGAGATTGGCTGAGTGGTTTTTGATAAGCCAATCAGAATTACAGTGGACACCTTAAAGTCATTAAATACGGAAGTATTCAATTGTCTTAAAGTCTTTAGAATACGGAAGTGAAATATTTGTTTATAAAATTAAAAAAAAGTGTTTAGCCTCGTATTAATCACCTCCCGCCATATTAAAATTACATGCTTTTATCCATTGATCTAAAATATAGGCTAAGTTTTCTCCGATTTCTCATTAATTATGTATCAGTATCAAAACATCTCAGCAGTGAGACGCGATCCTGATAAAAGTTCTCTGGTTATTTCCTAGGATTTTAGTTTTTTTATAATGCCGTACTTATTTACTGTTTCAAGAAAGGAAGATGTGGAAAAATCATTTGATATTGGAAAGGAAGTTGGCAGGTAGGTTGTGCAGTACAGCAGCTTTCTTTTGCTCAATTTTAAGGGTTTTTTTTTTACTTTTTAGGAATGTTTTTTATTTAACCTGCAAAGCTTATTTTAAGTCAGTTGACCTAAACTATAAAAATATCAGTTATATATATAATATACTGTAACTTCAAAAATTTGTATTTCATTTTCACTTAAACTTAAAGAAAAACAATTATGAAGAGCATTGCATCAGATTAGTTTACTAGCTATTAATATGAGAAAAATAAAAGTTTAAAGGTTTAATTTTTAGCATATTTATAAAATAATAACCTGGGTTCCATTCACCAACCCATTTATACCCCTGATTCAATTCATGGATAGGCCTGGTTCTTAAAAAACAAAAATAATAAGCAAGAAAAAAAAAGTATAAATACATGTACCTATATGAGCAGAAGAAGAAAAGAAAATTAAGCAAGAGAAATTTTAACATAGAATAGGAGTGAGATACCTATGTGTGGAGAATACAGAATTTTTTTTTAGTTGTAGTTAGCTATCATGGTCTTATAATAAATTTAGGTTTTAACTTTCTTGGTTAGGTGAGGAATTTCATAAAAAAAAGTTATTTGGGGAAAAAGTGTGGTGGTGATGTATATACAGAGTTTGAGTCATAAAATATTTCTTTTTGCAATCAAGAAATTTATCACTGTGTTTATATTGAAAATTGTGACTAATCAAAATATACCTAAATGTGGTGTAGAAAAAAAATTCTTCAAATGATCTTAGAAGATTGCTATAAATATAATATAAATATGATCATATTTTAATATCTATCAACAATAGGTAACATTAGAATTTTATAAAATTATTGTGAAATTGAGGTCTTCCTCTATAACTTCAAAGTTATGTTTGTTAAAATTAGATAGACATACATAACTAGCAAAAAAAAAAAAAAATTAATAAAAAAATGACATCTGAAATTAAAATTGTTAGTTAAAAAATCAAAAACAAACATAGCATTTAGAATTTTGACAAGATATAGCACAGTGGGAATTTTTAATTATTTAAAGTATTCAGATGTGTCAAATCTAAAAGTCTGAAATATTATAATTTTAATAGTTTTGTATTTTATTGACATGGTTATTCCTTGTTTGACTTCAAACCTAGCAAAAGTAACTGAGGTCAGATGAAAAAAATTGAAAAATAGATTAATAGACAAATATTAGAAAACATGCTGTTAGTTTGTTGAGCTTTTTTACGAATTTTGTCAATATGAAATTTCCAACATAAGTTAAAATCTAATAGAACACCAAGTTATTTTATAAATTTATAAGGATAAAAACGTTAAGCATTTATTTTTAGTTTGACTTCATTGATAGTAACAGGTTTCCAAGGAGCAGAGAAAATAATAATTTCAGTTTATCCATATTTAAAGAAATTGAGATCAAGGTTAACCTTTCTACAAAGATTTTTTGACGTGTAGTAATAAATTAGTTTCGTCAGCAAATGAAAATTTAGACTTATTAATGTCATTTATATATATCAAATGTAACAAATAGCTAAGATGAGACCATTGGCGAACACCACAAACTACAATTTTATGAGAAGATTCATGCCCATTTATAGAGATACGCTGTTTAAAATCAGATAAATAGGAAAAAGATAGTCTTTTGTTATTCCACAAACACCATAATATTCTGGTTTAGAAATTTGAGTATTTTAAAGTATTAAGAAATCAATATAACCTTGAATCATAAGGTTTTCAAGAATTTTACTAGTATTCGATAAAAGAGATATGGTCCTATAAGTATTCAAATGCAGTTTGGGAACCTTTCTTAAAAAGAGGTAAAACAGAAGAAACTTTTAAATATTTGGGAAAACAATATTTTGAAAAGAGGCATTAAACAAATTTGAGAATAAATGAGAAAATTCTTGATTAAATTCCTTAAGCATGTCTGTTGGTATACTATTTGGTCCAGAAGCTTTCCTAGATTTAATATTTGAAATGATAGAGACAGCTATTAGTTGATACCAGAAAACTGTGAAGATTGAATTAAGATATTTGCGAAAGTTTGAGCTTTTTAGCAATTACAGAAAAGAAATTACAGAAAGTCTTCAGAAATTGGAGAGGGGTCTTTGACATAAGAATCATTTACCTGCCAACAGCTAGGAAAATAGTGTAAGAGTGGAAGATTAATACCTTAATACCTTTCTAGGTTCCCAAGAAGATTATTAAAATTTTCTGAGAAAAAAACTAGAAAAGTTACTTTTCTTGATTTTTTGGATAAGAGTAATTAACATATTTTAAGGCATATTTAGGAAAAGGTGAAAGGGTTTTCTGCAATGCTAACAAATAAAAAATGTTTCATTTTTCTAAATACATGAAGTTAAGGGTAATAGAAAGCACCTTTTACTCCATGCCTGACAAAAATTCTTTTCCATGGACCTGGTTTCTGAAAAATGTCATATTAGGTTAAAAAATTATTTTTTTTTCACAATACGTTTATTTATTTTGCATAAAGTTGAAGGACTATAGAGGGAATTTTTTAAAATTTCTTGAAAATGTCATAAAGATGTCATGTCAAAGTTTCTTGTTTCAAAAAACTAACCTTAAAACATTTATTGTTTAACCCTAGTGGTGCTGGAGCCTATTTTCCGTTACATTCCGTGAGGACGATGGGGTTTTTTTTTAAAAAAATAGCCAAAAATACTTATTTTCTTTAAAGGTGAATATTTTGACTTCTAGAAGGTTCTGGAAATCCTACAAAGGCTCAAATGATAGATTTTAACTTGAAGCATACATATATTGAAAAAAATAGAGAGACCCCCAGCAGAGTTAATTGGAATTTTCAATAATTTTTGTGAAAAAAAAAAACATTTTTTTCTGGGATAAAAGCTTCTAGAAATGATATTG
>JAUZNK010084497.1:0-12938 GCA_035046665.1 Euphysa ruthae | reverse complement strand
AATGTTGTAAATAAAAAAAAAAAAAAAAAAAAAAAAAAAAAAGATACAAATCTGAGTTACTGGTCTACTTTTGCCATGATATTCTGAAATAAAATTTTTAAGTGAGATTATCTCATAAATTTCTTTTTCCTTAGACCAAAAGATGTTTTGAATTTTCATTTTATACCAAGACTTAATAAATTATATTAAAAATAAATTATATAAAATGTAAAGAAAGGAAAATACTGACAAAATTCAGCTTAAGAAAAATGAAAAAAAATTCTATTAGCTCACGGTTCCAAAGGTAACTACAAAATGATCTCTATCCGTAGTGGAAACTAAGATATAAATACACCCATCAATTACAAATACATAATTCTAAATTATTATCCACTTGAAGGGAGAGAAAATTGCAGAATATAATGTAAAAACTTGCATGTTAATTACACAAAGTCTTCCAAATAAAGTTACCTGTTCTAAAAATAATACTAATCGTGAAATAGAAAAGATTTAGAACAGATACTCTGTACTGAGATGCATTAATCAGAAAAACTGCAATACTTGAAGCAACAACAACTAAAAGGTGTATGTGTATAAAAAAACAAAAAATGTACTAACCAATCATGTAAAGAATTACTTAAATCAGTAAATAAATAAGCAAACAATTGAATAAATAAAATATATAAGAAAACAAATCAGACGCTCTACCGAGACTGAGCTATCTGGGTAATTATAAAAATAATTGGAAAAATATTTTTTTTTTTGAAAAAAGAGCTTTATGACTGAAAAAAAAAAAAAAAAAAAAAAAATTGTTTGTTTTTTTGATATGAATCTATTCAATTGTTTGTTTACATATATTATACACTTCATGAGTATGCTCACATATAAGAAAGTTGCTCCCTACAATTGATAC
Source organism: Euphysa ruthae (assembly GCA_035046665.1). Lineage (NCBI taxonomy): Eukaryota > Metazoa > Cnidaria > Hydrozoa > Anthoathecata > Corymorphidae > Euphysa > Euphysa ruthae. The sequence continues at coordinate 12,046 of JAUZNK010084497.1, read as the reverse complement.
AATTTTTTTAAAAGAAAAATATTTACTCAAATATTTTTTTTTGGAAATTACGAAACAAAGATAATAAATTTTTTATTATTTGAACAATCCAAAAAAATAATAATATATTTGTCTCCACTAAAGCATGCTAAATAAATAAAAAGTTTAAAAATATTATTTATAGACTTGAAAAAAAAAGGTTTAATGTTTTGTTATCAAAGAGACAAGACACTTCACTTGAGTGTTTGGTTTTGAATATATTATTATAGTGTAGTTTTCAAAGTATCTTTTTTAAACTTACTGCTTGAACTGAGCTAAAGTATAAGAAGAACTAAGTAAATAATAATTTTTTTTTCTTTATATTCCAAAAATTATTTTGATAAATCCATCCTTTTAAATGACAAACAATGGAAGAAAAAAAAAAATCAAAATTTAATTGTGCTAATTCGACCCCGATGTTGTGCATCACAAAAAAAAAATTCAATTAGATATCAAGCGAAGCTAAAAAAACCAATAGTTTTACAGATGTTCCTTTCTTGGTCTTTTGTTCTTGTTTTTATTATAGCCTTGTTTTTTTTTTACATTCTTTGCCCTAGCTTTAATTCAGCTTGCGCCTTTTTTACTCTTTTAATCCCTTTGTGGTTTACCTTGTAGTTTACCTTTTTAAATCTGCATCTTTTTTTAAATTCTGGTAATTTTTAAAATTGTTGCCAATTGCTTATGTTGAAAAAACATTTTTTTCTTTTTTAAATATTAGTTTCATTACTCTATTATTTTCATAAAATAAAGAATCAAACGAATTTATTTTAATAGACACAAAATTGGTGGAGGTGGTTAAAATAATCTTATTCAAAACTCTAATTCAAAAATCTAAATTCAAAATAGATATTGATTATAGTTTTTAAAATTTAAATGTGAAATTAGCCAAGATTTTGAATAAATCAAGTATGAAATATTTTTATAAATTACAAAATATCATTCATGAAAATTAGCCTTATTCAAATTTGGGAGTTCAAAGTATTTCTGACCTGTTTTATTTATTGTTTTCCAGATAAAAAATTTGAATCTTATTAGCTTTTACAACTTGCATCTAAATCAAAATTTTTTTCAGAACACCTATCAAAAAAATGAAGGCTCACACCTAGCATCTGTTTGATTTCTTTTAAAAAATGTTTATAACTTAAAATTCTGATAGAACTTGACACAAGTTATAGAAGGCAATGAGAACAAGAAGGAAAAAGCAAAGGATTTAGCACACTTGTAAGCTACAAAAAAATAGAATTACCAACAAATTTTAAGTATAAAACTTAAAATAGTAAAGAAAACTTTTACCTGACTTCGTTTGAAAGACTATTCATCTTGGAATATAACAGCTCGTTTTCTTCTTCAAACTAAAAAGAACAAAACTAAGATAATGCCCTCAAAAAAAATTAATTGTACTTGTACATAACAAAGACGTGTTGAGAGTGACTTACAGTTATATAAGCACAACCACGCACACTATAAACGTTGGCCAAAAAATATTTCTTTCCAAATTCTAGTATGCTTTAAGACATTACAAAACACTTTTTTTAAATTTCAAGACATTTGCTATTAAAATTTGAAGATATTTCTAAAATTTACTCAAAATATTCCACGAAAAAAACCATAATAACAACAATACTTTTTTGACGAAACAGTCTGATTGCCACTCGCTTTTTACCAAAATCAAGCACTTACCAATGATTAAAAATCGAATCAATGAATTATCTTAAAATCTGAAAATAATTTTTCCATATTCTTAGTAACTTTACAGTTTTATACTTAAATCCATTTTATTAATTGCAAGAAACATAAGTTGAGCATCAAGTAATAAAAAAAAAATCTGATTTAATACAAAATCCAGTAGGTTATGTTGAAACAAATGAATTATACTGATAGTATATGATAGTATACTGGAAATACACGAATCAAAAAAATGTTACGCTTTATATTATCATGTGATCAATGCCATGATATAAATTCAACAAAAAGTAAGCGCAAAATTAGACCTAAGCAAATAAAACTCAAAAAAATATACATTAAAATAAAAAATGCATAAAAGATAAATATAAACTATAATGGAAAATCTCTGTTTGGACATGTAGTTATTTTCTTCCTTATTTATCCAGATATTTGTGAAAATAAGAATTTTCAAATGAATTACTAGTTTTTAAAAATAAAATAATTTGAATCATTTGTTACATATAACAAGTTGAATCATTTGTATTGTCTAGCATGTCTTGGAGTTGGGGCCTACTAATAATCAGAAATAATAATTTAAAACCAAAATACAAAATTTTGTAAAAGTTTGAACATAATTTATAAATTAAATTAAATTGAAAGATGGACTTTAACATTTTTCAGGGTCGATAAAATTTTCAAAAATAGCTAAACTTCAAAAGCAATCAGAAATGTCATTTTTTTAACACCAAAGAAAATGTCAGCAAAAACAAAGAATAATTTTTTAATAAAACTGAAAAATGCCATTTGACGTCATTTGACGTGTTTGACGTGTTTGAGCCTGTGGCTTGCGGACAATGCAAAAACTGTTCATCAAGGATATAAATTAAACCAAGAGCTTTAGTTTTTGAGATTAATATTCTTAAAGATCTCAATACTTTTCCTTAAGGCAAGACTAAGCCAATTTTCTTTTTTACAGGCTGTTTATTGTGAGAAATAGGGTCGGTGGATCTGCAAATATAACAACATTCACAACAGCAGTCATCTATTTACTTTTTATGACAGAAATGCTGACAAGGAAAATATCACTAAAACCAAAATATACTAAAATGGTTGCCATTGCTATCAAAGGAATATCAGATTAGCGCTTGCTTTATGCAAATTACCACACAACCTCAGATTTTGATTCTCAAGATTTTTCAGCAAGTTTGGGCATGACTTCCTCACTGCCCTTGTTTTTTAACAATATGTTCAAAGTATAAAAATATGTATTTTCAAGCATTATAAAGAATCATAAATCAAATAAATATTTCTAAATAATTCTAGTTTTTGGGTAATAATTTTTGAGCCCTAAATAGATCAAATTAAAAAATTTTAGCAGGTATTACTAAAAGGTCAAGCAACACTTAGCTTGCCTCACCAAAATTAAAAAAAAAAAATAATAAAAAAGGTATTTTGAAAGAGTGTTAGGACTTAAAATAACCATGTTTGGATAAAGTGCTAGAAAAATATTTTTCTAAAAAAATACCGTTTTAACTGTGCTTTTATTTAAAAAACACTTGCAAACTCAAAAAAAAAAATAATAGTAATGTCTGGATTATGAGAAAACGCAGTTACAAATAATTGGACACGCTAACAAAAACATAAACATGTTACCATTTGTGCCTCTTCAGCTGTAAAATTGAAATTATCGTTCTTGCCTGCACTTCTCTCTTCTAGTGAAGTGCTGGTGTTGACACGGAGAGATTGTGAGTTAGTTGAAATATTTTCTTCATTTGAACGGAATTCTAAATTAAGTTTAGAGAAAGTAATAAAAACATACTTTAGACAACATAGTTAATAAATTAATCTGATCCTTTTTTAGAGGAGAATCACAGCATTCATACACCATGTACAAAGGCAACTTGAAACTTTAAAAAAATGCAAAACAGTCATATTTCAAAAAAAAAAAGAAGATAAAATCACTAAGAAGATAATTAGAATTAAAAAAAAAACGAATATATTTATGATGAGCATCAGCAGTTATTAGCATTTTGTGTATGAGTTTTATTAATAAAATGCTCTAGAACAAAATAGTGGTTAAACTTAAAGCATGATTTATGAGACACAAGCACTGGAATTATGTTTTTCTCACACGAAATATTTGGTAATAATGATCAAAGACTAATAATTGCATTGTAAATTAGCTTTTCTAACTGTTCTGAATAGTCAGTTTTCCATACAAGTATTTACAAAGGTTATGAAGTTTCATATTTTCATAGAAGCTTAACAAAAAAAAAAACTCGAAATATCTAAAATTATACAAAACGCCAATATAAAAATAAAAAAAGGTTCAGCAAAATCAGGGATTAACTGATAATAAATTAATAATATTTTATAATAAAACAAAAATTTCCAATAGAATCAAAGCATAGTTTAGGACCTGGGCATAAAGAATAACAGAAAAATATTGTAAAATTATCAGGAAAAAAGATTTCTTGAGAAAATATTATAAAATTTGACTTTATGAGGTAACTTCTAGGCATATAAAAAAAAATCTAAAAAAGTCTCTCGCTCACCCTTATGATCTTATAGCTTCACATCAAATTTCAAAAAAAAAAAAAAAAAAAAAAAAACCTGAACAAATGGATGGAAAAATTTATAGAGTAATTTCTAAGCTTCGTGAGAGGGTCACAATAATTGAGATCTATTAATAACTGCAAAAAAAGCATAGGAAAACATTTCTTTTTTTTTTATGAAAAAAAATGTAATTTAAGGGATTTAGAAAACAATAGTTTATAAAAAACGCACCTCAAATGAAGTTTTTCCAACGTGCTCACTTGCATAATGGTTTTTTAACTTAAATATTTTTATGTTTAACTTCACTAAAAACATGAAAACTTCAGAAAATAATATGACAACAAATTTTGAATTTATAGTCAAGGTTCATTTGTGTTAATATAAATCTTAAGAAATTAACGTAAAGTTTTGATTCAAACAACAAAAAAATTTTCATCTACAGATCAAATTTTTAACTTTTGATAACTTAAGAAACACCATTTCTCAAAAAAAAAAAAAAGAATACATTTCTATGATAAAATAGATTGGATAAGTATAACCTTCTACTGTTCAGTCGTCCAAATAATACTTGATAAAATCATGCTTATGTTGCCTGTTTAAGAAACAGTGATGTTGGTTGTTACTAACAAAATCTAACCCTTTAGTGCGATATACAGTCGTGAACTCTATAATAAACATGGCAGCTTCTTTCAGCAGGAAAGATGTTATTTCTCTGAAAGTTAAATCGTGAAATCAGAGTCGGAAATAGGAAATTCATGCAGTTCCTGCCTCCTGATTTGGAAAACAAAACAGTTTCCTATTACATGAAGATGATAATAATATTATATTTTTGCCCCTATAATGTGAAAAAAATAAACAACACAAAATTGGACAGTCAAAATGAGTCTAAACATGGAGCCAGCTAGTTATTGATAGTCACTAGCATAAATGATGGCAGTGTGGGTTGTGGCAGCATTATTCGTCAAGGCAACATTTGTTGAGTGAATCCATCACAAGATAATTTCTACAGTTTGATATAAACACTGGGAAATTAGATGGTTGAGATTGGCTTGTTCTATAGCTCGTAACATTTTAGCTGATATTGTATGCTGAGCAACTATACTTCAAAATAATCCATATCTTCTTAGATAGCTTTTCACAAACTGTAAACTAGTGAAAAAAGGAAGTGAGTGATATACATTCACACAGGGAAATTTCCATAGGAATTCAAAGAAACAAAATGAGAAACTGGTGTGTTGCATTTTTTGTCACAGTGACAAATGTTTCAGTGTTGATAAGCAAAGAAAAATTTCATGCTATTACAAAGAGTTGGTTTGTTATTGATTATTATAAGAAGTATATAGGTGGTGTAAATAAATGTGACCAATTTGTAAAGTACTACTGATTGTAAAAATATGAAAAGAAACGTCATCATCATCATTAACAGTTTAACGTCTGTTTTCCATGTTAGTTTGGGTTGGATGGGAAATATTCATGGGTGTTTTCTAACCTGATCTAGACTGTGTTAGGTCTAAACTCAGATTCCTATCCAGCAGCTCTGTCCTTATTACCTCTTGCAATGTTTTTCTCGGTATAGCTCTTCACTTTGCTCCCAAAACTATCTTGCCTTCACACTTTCTCACTCAGTTATCCTTTACCATTCCCTCCAAATAACCCAATCAACTCAACCTACTGGTCTTGATAACATCTTTGCTGCTATGAATACCTAAACTTATATATATTTCAAAAAGAGCAAAGTCTTCACTTGCAAATACTGTTGTGAAAAATTCCAACTTACTTACTTACCATATTACAATATACTTACTTACCATAATTTCCCAACGCTTTATTGTAAATATCTAGTAAAATTATTAAGATTTTGGGCTCTTGCTTAAAATGTTTCAAAGTGTTATTGTAATAAAACCAATGTCTGTCTATGTGCATAAAATATCAACAAAAATATGTGATTATGAATACCTATATTTTTTTCTTTTTTATCTTCTTGAAGATTATCATTACTTTCTTCACTTTTTTTACCTTTTTTGTTATATGAACTTAACCGACACCTAAAAAAAATTGCCTTTTGTTTATCTAGATTGCCAGTGTTGTAAATAGTAACTATAGATAAATTAAGGAAAAATATATTTCTTTTTTGCTATTAAAAATACTTAACAAGCTTTTAGACAAGTTATATGAGGTTAAGAACTAAAAGGTTAAGAACCTTTTCAAAAGAATTAAAAAAATGAAAGAGTGGCTGGTGAGAAGAAACATCCTGAGTGAATAATATCATTATTTTTTAATACCCAGATTTAGTTTGGGGAAACTTGGACGTTGTGTCTTATCATTAGTTCAATAGTTGATTTTGAATGTGTTTGGCCAGAAATAAAAAGAGTTATACAACACGTAGCTTAAAAGATCTCTGATATGGTCCTCCACTCAAAACTTCAAGAAAGTGATTAACAAATTTTTAGAGAATATTTAGTTCAATCCCAGAAAACTGATTTTTTACAGGTGACTATAAGTTAAAAAAAGATACCCTATATGGCCCACCCCCTACTTCATGTAAGTTCGAAAACATTGTTTTTAGCCTCAAATTAAAATATTTCAACAAAAAAAAAACAAATGGGTGGGATGTGTTTAGGATTTTTTTGCCTTTGTCGGGAGTTTAATAAATGACTAAAATGTTCATGATCCAAATATAATTGAGAAAAATTTCATACATTTTCTTTCTTTCGATTGCTTGCTTTACACGAAATGCTCGCTGTTGACTATAGAGCTGGCACACTTCTAACAATTAAAAAAAAAGAGGCTGAACCATTTACTATGAAATGATAATAACGCAAAAACCTATCAGAATCAACATCCATTTTTGGTTTTCAGGGCCATTAATAAGATAATTTTAAAATCTTTCTTTATATCACATACTTATTAAATAAATATAATATAAATATAAATAATAAAATATAAATATAATAAATATAAACACAACGGAAGATGGCAAAGCCATTTTTACTTCACAAAAGCGTCACAAAATTGCAAAAACTTTGCATGATCCAAACTGGAATCTCCAGAATAAATATTTTTTTCTAAAATATTTAGCTATTCACAACTAACTTCTAAAAAGTACTTAAAATAGGACTTTAAATAACTCATACAATGAATTGACATGCATAAAGCTTCATATCCTACTTGTGGCATTTTGATTTTAAATAATCCAATCTTCTTTGCTTTTGAGTTAAATCCTCTTCAAATTATATTTCTTTAGTAGATATACAAAACATTACCCTACAGAACACTAAAAATAACATAATTAGGATTTAATCAAACAACATCAATGAATTTGTGATTTTCCTGAGTATTAATTCAAAAATCAAATTTGCATTTATTCCATTTTATTCTTTACTTGTTTGATTTTACTTCTTTATTTTGTTTCATTTTGAAAATTGAGAAATGAAATTAGATTTAATGAGTATTTTATTTTTCTAAGACATGAAACAAAATAGTATGGCTTGATTTATCAAGAAAAAAACACATGAAAGCCTTAAAAATAGATGTATATATTTAAATATTTTTTTATGTAAATCCTTTGGTCCATTAGCCACTAAGATTGCTGAATTGAATATATTAACAGGATAATAAAATTTTCAGGTCTGGTAATTATAAAATTTGTTAAACTTTATTCTTTTTTCTTCTTTTTTACTATTTTATAATTGTAGCCAGAATTAGCGTAGCTGTTAGTCATGTTCTATCTAACAGTCAATTTAATTTTTTTAATATGGTTGCCAACTTTGGTTCATTTTTAGTATTCAAATTAAAAATTGATTATTAAATATTTTTAGCATACCAACATGGCATAAATAACCCACCATGCTATAGTAACATGTGTTTATTTTCTTTTACTTCTGGCATTCAAGCTAGCTAGAAAATGTTGAAAAATAAAGTCTGTCAGAACACATTTCACCTAAACTGCAGCTGAAGAGCAAGTTGCACGTAGGATACTTAAAAAGAACTCTAAACATAATAAATTTTATCTCTCAACAAAAAACCCTCATGAAGAAGAAAAGAGATGGAATGACAGAAAATCAAAAGTTGAAAATAAAAAAAAAACTCAGAGGCGTACAGAAATCAGATTTACGAAAAAAACAACTGGACCAAGGAGACATCAAATCACTGAAAGATTATAAAGCTGATTCATAATTAACAAGGACAGTTAAAAAAGTTGATCGACACCTACCAAAATCACCAAAAAAACAATGAGCAGTAGTAAACAATCAGTCTGTAAAGTGAAATTGAATTTTCCAAACTATAAAAATAAAGTTCATAAATGAAGCAGGAAAAGTCGAAGCTGAAAAAGTAAAGAAGACAGTTATTTATTCCTACAACAGAGATAAATATAGCAGGTGGACCCTGGGAAATATGTGAAAGATGTGGAGAACTTAAAATTATTTATAAAGCAAAATCCAAACATAAAAGTCAGGAAATCAGTATTTTACAATTTTTTTTGTCACAAATCCCCCACAGTACCTGCCGTTGCAAGTACCATGAGAATATCATTTTGTATCTAGAGGTTTTGAACAAAGTTTATAAAGACATACCAGTTTATTTCAGTGCTTTTCTAGAGAATGTTGTTTGTGAAAAGTCAACAAGTGAATGTTTTATAATGAATGCCTGGATTGTAAAGATGCAACTGCTTTCAACAACAAATATCCACTGAAAATTTATCAAAAGAGAGTCCAAATCAAATTTATTTAAGGGGAGAATGATGCTGTAGACTTACACATAGCCTACACTATTTTTTAGATAAAACTTATCGACAAATCTGTAAGCTAATAATTTATTTCACTATTCATTAAATCAAACTTTTTTAAAACAAATATATAAAAGATACATTGTTTAAAATAACATATATAGTGTAAAAGCTATTAGCTTTTATGTTAAACATAAAGGCCATCAAACAAAAATATCTGTTAGTCACAAAATGTTCTGTCCATTAGTCACATGAAAATTTATATAACTTATGGAAATACTTTGACAAAAAAAAAGAAGTTTTTAAGGCTAATCCTTCATGTATGTCGTAATATTAAAGCTATGTTTCAGGGGATCACACAACAGCAGATATCTGATATTAAATAAAGCGGCTTGAAAGCACTGGTAATTTGGGTGTCTGTTAGTGAAGCTCTTTTTTTTATTTTTAACATAAATATAAAATATAAAAAACTTAAAGTCTTTTTTTGCTGCGAGTTGAAACACTAACACTCAATATATATTCTGGTAAATTATAAGTCTGATTATAATTAATGTGTTCAAGATATAGAAGGAACAGCTGTAAAAATGTCCCGTTAGTCACGTATGGAATTCATAATATGATGGATAAGTCTCTTATCTGTAAAAAATGAAAATTTTCTGAAGATAGAAAAGGTTTCCAAACCCAGAACCAAACCTTGATTTTGATCAAAAATTTGAAAAATATTTTAATACAACTTTCAGATCCCAGCGTAATAATTCACCGTTTGTCAACCTTCAAAACCCTGAGCTAGTCTCTAATGAGATTTTATCACGATTCATTATCATAAATAAATATTAATATATTAATTAATAAAATTATAAAAAAAAACTGAATCTAAACAAAACTTCTTTTATCAAAAATTCACTATAAGGTGTGCTCTGACAGGGACATTAACTGAAATTTTCAAAAAAAAAAAAAAAAAAAAAAATTTTTGTTGAATATTTTAAGTCTTTTCTGGAGAGGTCTATTAGTGCTGAAGTCAGCAAAAAATTCAATCAAAAATAATGAAAAGTATTTTTAATTTCATTTCATAAAACGTATAGTTATTGGGGTCCTATTTCAACAAAGAATTTATAAAACAAATAAACTTCCAGGAACCAGCAAACCAGATTCTGAAATGGAATTAATGACTGCCTAGATAGCATGAATGATTTTAAAGGCAAAGTAAAATAATAGAAACTCACCACTGAGGTAAATTTTTAGAAGTTCTATAACAGCTTTGTTATGAAGTGTGTTCTGTGATTCATGTTTCCCATCAACTACAAGAAGTAAAAAATAAAATGTACTTTTAGATACTTTTAAATCACCAGCCACCAGTAATGTATTCAGTGTCACTTTGAAACTTGTATACAGGTTAAATTTTACAAATAGAAAGAATTTGTTTATTAAACAATATTAAACAAAGAATGGCGATTATTAGCATCAACACACAAAAATTAGCTCTTTAACGTAACAAGCATCTTGATAATCCCAAATACCAACTGAAGCTTTTTAAAATTGTGCAAAAAAAGCACTTAGTGACTAATAGATTCCCATAAATTACTTTGAAAATTTTTCTCGGAGAAAATTTTACCCGTTTTTGCACATGTCCAGCATTTTCAACAATACACAAAAGCTCTGCAGGATTGAAGCACAACTTCTTGAAAAAAATAGAAATTCAATCAGGTCACAACCATAACTTTTACATTAGTACCACTTGAGTAAAAAGAGGCCCTAAATGATCCTTTAAATTAATGCAAAATCTAAAGTAATTTCAGAAAGATTTCGAGAAGATTTCAAAAGTGGATCTTTTCGATATTTTGGGCCTAGAGCCAAAAACCAGTTTTCAACAGGTGGTTATTAATGTCATGACCCCATTCAAAAATTTTTAAAATAAGAATTAATTATTAATGTTATAATTCCGCACAAAAAAATCTTAAAACAAGAGTCTTCAACAGCTGGCTATTAATGTCATGATCTTATTCAAAAAAAATTTAAAACAAAAGTTTTCAACAGGTGGCTATTAATGTCACGAACCCGTTAAAAATTTTTTTAAACAAGAGTTTTCAGCAGGTGGTTATGATCATGATGTTTAATATCAATATCGGTAAATATTCAAAAATAGAAATTTAAAAAAATTCCTCTAACGAAAATGACAATTATTGCACTTTAAATAGAATGAAAACTTGTGAAAAAGATAAGCTTTAATTATTTATTTGCATTCATAACGAAAAATAAAAATATTGAAAAAAAATTTTTTTTTATTTAATTTTAATAGCTCACATTAAGTTTATCATTATAAACACAGTGCAAAAAAATTATTTCTATCTCACAAAACTTGGTTTAATTGGCTTTATTACTTGAACTGCTCTAATATGATCCTAATCAATATATGTGAAAATTAGAAATTGAGTTTCAAACCTTCATTAGCTAGAGAATTAATTGCATTGGTAGCAGACTTCATGAAAACTTGTGCGTCTTCGTCTATTTGATCCCGTTCAGACTCTGTTAGCTTTTTTGATAAAGAGGACAAATGACTAGAAAATAATAATTTGTAAAATATATGAAATCAAAGTATAAAGAAAATTATTTTGATGACAAAACTATGCAAAAAAATTGTGCCACTATGATCTTTATGATTTATGCCACCATGATCTTTATGATTTATGCCACCATGGTCTTAAATCATCTTCAGACTTTTTTATAAAATACACCTTGCGCCTTTTTGTAGCATAAATTTTAATGATAATGAAACTATCCAAATTCCAGAATTTAAAACTTTTAAAAATCGGTATTTCTTTAATAATAGAATGAATTTTGTCAATAAAACAAGAAGCAATCACATTTTTAAAAAATTTATCAAAAATTAGATATCAATCTCTCAATTACTTTTCAGGCTGTACACCAAACTTAATATCTTAAAAAGACATTTTTTCAAAATAAATTACATATATTATATATACATGTATATCAGGCCTTGCCATGAATTCTTTTGCAATATACTCCCTCATAACAAAAAATGGATACTACTATTTAGTTTGTTTCTTTTGGTAATATACTTAA
>JAUZNK010084486.1:0-12939 GCA_035046665.1 Euphysa ruthae | reverse complement strand
TCTGGCAAGGTTGTAAATGTTGCAAATGGGTGAACATTGTCCTCAAGAACAATATCTCCATTTACCCATTTGTTGATATCAAAACCAGGAGGGGGGGATGCGATGTCTAGATTTTTTGGAATTTATATCAAAACAAACATCATCATCAAAAAAACATTGTTTTAAATTTCTTCATTTTCAGAGTCTGAAAAGTAAAAACATGACTCTGCTACCTCTCCATCACTAAAAAAAATATTAACAACACCTTCTTCCCTGTTTAAATCAACATTGGAAGTTTATTTCACCTTATTTTCATTTATTTTCATTTAAATGCCATGAAAATGAAGTTGAAGGAAATTGTGATTTTTTGGAGGCCATTTTTTTAATATTTTGAAACTGTGAAACCAATTTTAAATCCATAACCTGCCATATATTTCCAAAACAAATTTGGTCTCAAGTTTATTAGTAGTCGTTTACCATACGAAAATCACCTTCAAAGAAACACGTAAAAAACGGACTTGTCGGCGCATGGTTTATTTTTATCATATTGAAACGGGTTGATCCATTGATAGCATACAAAGGGTTAAGGTTGGCAGTAGTGTTCTTCAAATTAATATGTTAATTAAACTATATAAAATATTATGTTATAAAAGGAATTTATCTGGATTATTGTCAGAAAAATTTGGTTCCGTCAAATTTTTAAATTTGTAATGAGCTTACACTTTGTGATGCTATGTTTCTAAATGTACACTGGCTAATTGTTAGAATTATAATAATTAAGTAATGTTGGTAAAAAAATGGATATCATTTTTATGATCAATTTATATCATCATATCTTTAGAGTTGTATTCTTGCTGTAGGTGGCACTGAGGACCGAGTAGTGCCAGATAAATCAAGTGAAACTGGGTATGTATCTAATTAATTTTTATTGTTGGACACAAGAAAAATCCAGAGAGTCATGATTGGACTAAATATACTCAAAAGTACACTTTTTTCAATAAAATTTGTAGCTGGATATGATTCTATGCTCCATTAACATATATAGTTATATATATATAGTTCCAGTTATGTTCTATTAATCCACATCCTGCTAATGAAATTCAGAATTTATTTACATTACTTTTAAAAAAAAGATTTCTCACTTTATAGGGACTTTATTAAGACTTTGTGGCTTAATACCACAAATTATTTGGATTAAAACATAGTATGGTATGAATTAATAGTAGCTAAATTGTTTGTATGCCTCTGTAAGAAAGTCTGGTTTAGAGACCCATGGGCTAAAAAACACCTGAGCTAAAAATAAACCAATAAACATTTCTTTTTACTATCAACCTATAAAATAAAATTTGAATAAGCACGATTTGCAGAAAAAATTTAAAGGCACCTATTTATAAAGAGTTTCTATGGTGTTACAAGAAATATTAAGAGTTTATTTTAGCACGTATACAATTTTAGCTGTAATAAATCAATATTTTAGTCCTGTGTATTTGAGGAATCACCATCTCAACAATAATCATGAAGATATACCACTTCCTTCCTCTTCATACCTTAATCTTCTATAACATTCATGTCTACAATTTTCTCTGTTATGCAAAGCAGTAAACGATTTAGGGGTTTCACCAATACGCTTGTAAGCTTTTCTCATACAGTTGAAAATTTTTTGTAGCTTTTCTTCATTATAAACTCCTCTATAGTATCCAAATATTCTAGAAATGAATTTTGATATTTCGGAATACAGCTTAATCACTTTCACTTTCAACCTCCTTTGGATGTCAGATTTTGTGTCTTGTTTTTGTTGGCACATCATAAATATGTTCCAATTTAATATTCCCAAGCATATTTCTTCGTCTACCTATAATAAATTAATCAAAATAGAATTTTCCATAAGTAAATTTTAAAACAATAATTTACAAATTTTAAATGTTCTCTAACAAAAGAAAGTTATTTGAATAATATTATTTATTTGGCCCCAAAACAGAAATTAGGTCCAAATTAACAATTTTTCTTATGACCTAAAATTTTGATTAATTATTTTTTTCTTTATCACTAATATTTTTTTCTTGAAAATTTTCCTAGACCTCAAAACTTTGAAATACTTGTTGTTTAAGCTTCACCTAGTCCCTATTTAAAAACCTGTTAAATTCAAACATTGAAATTCTAAAGCACTCAAATCATAGAAACCAGATTATTATTAGGCTGAATAAATAATATTCACCAAAATGAGAAAATACCCAAAAATGCACCAAAACGAGAAAGATAAATTTAATGCTTGTTTGGGATGCTGATTATTCCCTAAAAACCAAAACCAAGGACTTCATCGATGACACATGTTACTTACACATTATAAAGAAACGTTATTGTTTCTTCATCTATATGAAGGAATGTTATTTTTTTTAAGACCTCAGATGCTTTCAGATTGCTAATACAAGTAAATTTCCTGGAATATCCTTTGATTTTCAAAAAACATAGAATTGTGGAATGTGTGTGACAATAATTTTGGGAATAATACGTGTCATACATGTTATTCTACTTACACAACGTCTACAAACATATTGTCTTTGCGCAATATGAAGGAGTAATTCGTTTTGAGTCCACTCAGACGCTTTCAGATTATTAGTGCATGTATTATTTTGACTTTTGACCAGGTGAATTACCAAACATAATATGGTCATGAATAACAGCTGCATTGTTATTGTTCTAAACAAAAATTTGATTAAAAATTTATTTTTTGCTATGTTTCTTCTAAATCATTTCCTTTGATTAGATTTGTTTTGCAAATTTTGTATTTTCATACTAAATGTTATTTTTGGAACCAAGTTTCGAAGTTTGGGCCCGATAAAATCTTTAAATAGCTGATAAACATAAAATAAATAGCTAATAATATAAATAATATTTATAATAAATACATAATAACCAAAATAATCAGAAATAATAACTTTCAATCATCAAAAAAAAAATATATATATATTTTTATAATAAAAAAATATCCATAAATGAAATAAAAAAAATGATTTTAATATATAATTTTAAATAAATATCTAATAATTTCCATAAATTTTAAAAATTGTTTGCGAAATAATTTTTTGAGAAATAATGTTGCTTTTTAGAAAAAGATTGTTTTTGCAAAAATCTTATTATTACAGATTTGCCAAGTTAAAAATCATATCAGTTCATAGAAACACTCTCTAGAGAAAAATTGAAAAAGAGTAGGGCAGATATAGAAGTTTCATATATTGAGTAAATTCTAAAAATAAACCAACTTGAAAAAAAAAAAAAAAAAAATCCGTCTAAATTTGCAGAAGGTGGAGATTGCTGCAAGATTATTTTTTCACGGTTAGTCAAAAGTGATTGGGTTTCCAAAAATTATATTTTAAAGAGGGCATGGGTAAAAAAGGATGTAATTTTAGATGTTCTCATGCTCCTCTATATTTTTTTAAATCGGTTTTGGTAGAGTATTGTATTTAAGTTTTGAAAGATAAATGAATTAAAATATCCTTTGATAGTTTATGATGTCACTACTATCTATACGAGGTATCATGGCTTCACTTCAATACAACAATCCTGTTAAAAACATTGATTTTAAAATCTCTTTAATATTATATCAATTTGTTTTTATAGTCTTCCTTTCAAAACTACACTGATGGTGTATTCCAACGTTTTTAATTATATTTATATTTATAACCTTTTTTAACAATTAAATGTTTTATTCATGATCAAAGTTTGTTTCTGTCTCTAAGAGAATCTCCATTCTAAAACTAAAAATATGTATGCAAATTAAAAACTGAGGATAAGTTTTTAAATAATTTGGCAATAACGCTTTGCTTATTATTATCTCAAATAAAGGTTGTTTCTATGAAAGGCAAGCTGGTTCTTTATTTACTTAGCTATATGCTTATTTAGTTCAGATGTGAAAATCTTAAATGGCGCTTATTGATATCTCGTCTTAGTGAACCCAGATATCGCTTGTATGTAATTATCTAATAAATTAACATATCATTATCTGAGCTGGGATTCTCAACACTAATTATTTTCATATCAATGAACAGGTAAGTTAACTCACTTTATGAACTTTAAGTTAATTTAACTAAATTTATGTAAGTAAATGTAAATTATTAAAAATAATTTGTTCAATTTCAATAAGAGCTAGTTTCTTTTTTAACTATTTGTGATAAAACAATCAACTTGTATAATGTTATTCTTCATTAGATAAGTATTTCACTTCATAATGTGACGACAACTATATTATTTTTTATATCATTTATAAAACTATATCATACTATGAATTTGAATTTGACGTCCTGCTCTCGTACACGATTATTATTTCATTAGAAACTTTAAATTGAGTCTTAATTTTTAATCAAACCATTTATAACCATTTTTTATATGCTCTTTAAAGTTTTCTTTATAATAATAAAGCACATATTGCTTATAATGTCTTGCTTTTTTCCTGAAGAAGTCAAGAGACCTGAGTTCTAATTTTGCATGGATTAATTTTGGTGAATAGGAACTTAGTCATAATTTATTTTGTCTCCAGCTTCGCCAAAATAAGTTTACATTGATCTTGTTCGTTGTATAAATTAGTTGTTTTTTGTAATGATTCACTAAAGGAGCACATTTTTTTATATAAATGGTAGTGTTTTAGAGTATAACAACATACAAAATCTTTAATTCTTTTCAAAGCATTCCATTATAAAAAAAATTCTTTATTTTAAAGGTTTTGTCAAGCCAGATAAAAAGTAAATATTTTCTAGGTTTTAAGTTATGTATATCTAAGTTGAAAATACTTTTGAGGGTAAAAAGGAAAGACTTTAGTTGCAAAAATTAAAATTTAATAGCTAGAAAAAAAATTTGTTGGAGCATAAATCATATTTTAGAAACTTCACAAAAACAAACTATGGCTGGTAACCAAACTTTGAAAATTTGAGTTATTTAATCCAATAATGTGAGGATTTTTCTATAATATGTTGAAACAGGGTAATTTAAAAAAGAAATCTACAAAATCAAAAGGAGTTGAATAATTCAAGACTAGTCATGATTGTAATAACAACTAACTACCTGAATAAATGTAACAATTTCCAGGCTGTGCAACATACCTCAATCAGTTCTTGGTATGATAAACATAAAATAGTCTTTAGGGTGCAAATGGGGTGTGTCAGAGCATCCATTACACATATAGTTTGCGCTTCGTCATTGAGTTGGAGTACTACATACTGCACAGTTTCTGTCTTCCTTGATGTAAACAATTAAATGTTTATTTCCTTTAAATTGTTCAATTGGAACAGTTTTCCTCGGTTAACCTCTCTTGTTGCTGAAAATATCTGGCATAGTTACGACTGCTGTACATACTAGTTCATTGATCAAACATTTTTAAAAAAATAATCAAATTTTTTTTCCTGCAGGCATGCTTAGCAAGTAAAGAATGTATTGTATGTATTTACTTGGGTTACTTCAATTAGCCAATTAGAGATTCTCTTCCACCATTTTACAGTTTTTCGATTCAAATTACTATAATATGAAACACTCAAGGCGATCGCATAATCAAGGGTGATTCATCAACAAATTATAGTTTTGAATTAACTCTGGTTTTTCTGTGAATCCACCATGTCTTTGAGGAACTTCAACAAAACTTTTTGAAAACTTGGTGAATACTGCAACTACTGGTTTGTTGGCCTTTTTATCTTGCCACATAACAATGAGAATACCTAATTTACTTCTATAGAATCGTGATTCCAAATGCTTCATACGTTTCTTTGACTTTCCATCAATCGTAGAGTTTTTTCTATAAGTTTGGAGTGTTCCAATACAATAAAACGAATTACTTGATAAGTATTTAATAATAAGTTTATGTGCGTAGTATACTACCTCTCAGCAAATACATGATAGCCTTTACCTAGTGTTCGTAACAGATATTCAAAAAAATTTTTGTGATTAACCAGTTCTTCCATGTCAGGGTTGTACAAAGTTTCTGAACCAAAGTACGTCAAGATATTGTAAATATACCCTGTTTCTAGAAATAAAAGTAAAATTGATATAAATAACAGTGTGTAACATAACTCATTGAACAAGCCAATTTTGTCAAATTACAACTGCCTAAAATAAAATTATTAAAACAATTAGTAAAATTTACTTCAACTAAAAAATTTGTTGATTGTGTGTAATCGTCTGAAATACCTTCGATAAATGCAGATAAAGTTCAAAAGATTCTTTCACCATAACTTCCCAATAGAAAAGGAATTTTTTTTTTTTAGATTTTCAAAATTTTTTTTTTTATTTTCAGATTTTTGGCCCTTTAAATGTATCCCAAATGTAAAAATACTAGCCTCAGATCCAAGATATGAGGGTCCAAGATCTGCTAGTTCATTATAAAAAAACTTCTCAACTATTTTAATTAAGTTAAACCAAGCTAGCAATTTTTCTTTTAAAACTTAATTTTCTAATTACGTCATTGATTACAGATGCTGTGCTAAAACACGTTTGATTTCTTGCACCGTTATAAATTTATTAGTGCTTTAAAATAAATAAAGAACGGAGGCAGAAAAGTGAAACAAAAATTTAACATAGATAATTAAATCGTAATATATATTTCAAATTTCAAATTTAAAATAAATTCAACTTAATTTAAAACTATTATTCTATAATAAATATAATAATAATATAATAATATAATAAATATAATATTCCCGCACCTTAATATGTTTTTTTTATTATTATTTCAGTTGATCTTTTTAAGTAGGGTTTAAACACCTGTACTGCAAGTATATAAACATATTTGCTCTTTTCCTCAGGTTTTTTTTATTAAATTTTAATGTAAAGTAGGCAGTTAACTTAACAGGTAATGTTTTGACTATCTGAATATATGTGCACTATTCTTTCTACTTTCAAATAGAGACTACAATATACGATGGTAAATATCATAAAGTTTTATCAAACTTTAAAAAACATTATTTTACAATCAAAATATTCTCCATAAAAATAAATGTAAATATAAAATATTTTGTGTACGATGTCATACGTCACTAAGGAAACCACTCGTACTATACCAACAAAATGGTGTACTGTAGTACGCTCTTACGCCTATTTTTTAACCACTGGAGTGTTGATCACAGAAAAAGCTGTCTCTGCTGTCCCTACCTCAATATTCATATCTGCTTCATCAGACTCAGAGCTGCTATCTGATTCACTTTCAGATCTACATTCAGAACTATATTCACTAAGTTCAGCTACTTCTAAAGCAGTGTATATCTTCCGAGAAGTCATTTTTAAAAACATATAAATATAAAATTTTCTGAATGTTTATTTCACTCTAATTATGCAATAAAGTTGTCTCTGTCCATAAAGATTTTTTTTAATCTGGAGAGCATTTAATCAAGTTTTCAAAAAAACTGGACTTGGTGGAAAAAATTGCATAAATCGAGCCACAAACGAAAAACAAGTCAGGTAGGTATAGTGTTGCTCTGAGCGGCTCACGGTTTAATATATAAACAATAATATTTTGGGTTATGGAGTCAAAAAATGGACATTTAAAAATTTTTAATCCTTTTCCAAGATATATATGTGCATACCAGAATTTGCTTTTTCAGATTTTTTTATTTATAACTTATAAACTTTTTATGTGTAAATTGGTAAATTTCCAATCAGTGTCTCTTATACCTACTGTCTTTAGCATATAACAAACATAGTGAAATATTTTTTATTGTGAATAATGCGTTTGGGTTCAATTAATATAAATATTTATTTGCAAGTTTTGGATCTTAACAAAAAATTTTCTATTTGAAACAGTCAAATATAATATGTCTTCATTTATCAAGAAAAATTTTTGCCTTTATAAGCCAAAACCTGCCCAACAAATACTGTTTGTTAATTCCAAGGGGCTGTCCACCAACTCTTATTTTATCTGATTATTAATTTACTTTTTGGTTATTTTTTAGTATGAAGGTGGCTAAAGTGATGAGTGTTACACTGAGCTGTGATCATCGTGTTGTAGATGGAGCAGTTGGTGCAACTTGGCTGAAAACGTTCCGTTCTTACCTTGAGAAACCAATGACTATGCTTTTGTAATTACCAAAAAATTTTATTTACTGTTAGAATGGAACATATTATATATATATTATATATTAATTGATTTACTAATGCATATTGAAGCAAAAAATGACATATTCTTATGAGATTTATTTTCTTGAATGTTTTAATCAAGTAGTTTGTTGGCTCCTTGCAACTTAAACCAGCAGTTTCCTAAATATTCATTTATACCCATCATTAAAATGTTACCGGGCTTTTAAATTTTACATAATGTTAAAAGACCTTAAATCGTAAAGGGCATCTTTCACCCTCATATGGCCACTTTTTTCCCATTTCCGTGAAGTGTCAAATCTAGGTAAAAAATTACATTTTTTGATAGTTTTCAAAAGTTATATTCTGGTAAATTTCTTTTTAGGTGTTTGAAATTATTGTTAATGATAACTTCTCAATTTGGCCATTTTAATAATTTTATCTAGGGCATGGTCATTAAGGTCTAAAAACAACATCATGGCTACCACTCAGAGCTATTTTTTTTTTTTTTTTTTTTGAAGATCCAAAATATGTTACTTTTAGTCTAAAAAAAACTTTTAAATTTTTCTCAAGAAGCCATTGTTGTTTGCAGTTTTATGTCATTATTTACTTCAATTACCTCATTTTGCCTATTTTGAATGCCCCCACATATATGCAGATTTTAGGCACACTTATAGATCCGGAGAAAATCCCAACACCACACAAAAAATAAATCACAGCCAGAGACTTATTCCACTCCCAACATGGCAGTACTCTCTTCACAGAGGAAGCAACATATCAGAAGTAAAATAAAGTCATACCTCTACAATATAAAAAGATTACCATAGGCCTGTGATAATGTGAAAGGCAGTCGATCAATTCAGCAAAACCCTAATATTAGGAGTAGGACTCAGACTCTGTATGTAAATGGAGTTGGACCCAGTTGATTTTAACACTGGGATGTCCTTCCTATCAACAAACCCCTGGGGCGTAACTGACGCTATTCAATCAAAAAGCCACTTGGTGCAATTCTCCAGTTGTCTCATATAACATTTGCAGCAACACTATAGCTACGGGGAGTTAAAAGATATTTGCAGTTATCTAGTCAAAATATAAGTTGATGTAAAGAGTTAAAATTAATGTTCAACGATCTCCATAATTGGCAATGTTTAAATAATTTCACATATTTTGCGTTGAGAGCATCTTTTGGTCCAAATACCCGCTTACTAAAAATTATCTCCACTATTTTAAAAGCATATGCATTCAGAAAAGTTGTTGACTTCCAGGCCCATACTCTGGAGATAAAATGTTTAATTTTTAATTTTTGTTTTGATTCATATTGATATTGGCAGGTCAGATTTAGTCTTTAAATTTTATTTGGATTTAATTTTCTACAGAAATGATAATTAGGCCTGTTGGGTCATTTTAAAAATCCTTAGGGCCCAAATAATTGGGCCTAAAAAACCAACAAAATTTTCTTATTTCTTTAATATTGCATGGAATTAAAAATTTTACCAATTATAGCCACTAGATAAAAGTTTTTGTTTCTCAGACCCAGGCCCTAAAATATATTAAATTTGGTCAAAAATTTGTCATTTTTTGTATTTTTCAAAAAAATATTTGATGCAAAAATTTTTTTTGGCGTTAAAAAATGTTGTTTTTCATTTTAAAATTTTTGGCCCAAAAACAACATTTTTGAAACTTTATCCACAACCTCTGAAATTTTACATGTAAATGGTGAAATTTTTTACATTGTTAAAAAATGTTATTCGTCCTTAATTATAGCAAGCATCTCTTTTATCAAACTCATAACAGATTTAGATACTGAGCTTAAATTACTTACTGACAGAATACTTCACTTTCCCTATGAAACCTATGAAACAAAGATTGACGGAGAATGTAAATACTGTTAAACCATTGAATATTTACCTTTTCCCAAAGATCATTTAATTTTTATTATTGGTAATTTTTCCATGATTTCCAATAAATACATGTCAGTTGATGTCTTTGAGGAATTAAAGGTATTTATTTATTCATTATAAAACCGTAGCCTATCATTTCGTTGTAGATTTCTATATTTTTCATAAAATATATTTCATGGAAGTCGATTAATCACTAAAGTGCTTGTTTTTGTTAATGTATTGGTTTTTTCTAAAAAAAGAAATGTCTTCTAAATTTTTTTTGAACTATATTTCCTAAATATTTATCACTTGAGTCTGTCTGATGGTATATTTTGAAAAATTGATTAAACTAAAAGAAAAATATTTTTATTTTTATAACCGTCCATTGAATAGGTTTGATATTTTATTAAGATTTCTTGTTCTTATCATTATATTGCAATTTATTTTTGTAGTATATTTATTAAGTTATAATTTTTGCTTTAATTTGGGAAAAAAAAATTTTATTGATAATTTTATCAGAAGTAATTTGGCACATTATCTAACACTGGTGGTTTGTTCCTAGCTTTTTCTTCTTGAAAAATAAAAACAGAAAAATTTAAAATAGTAAAATAGAAAAGCGTAGAAAATTGTCTAAATTGCAAATAAACAAAGAATTTAGCTGGAGATACCTTTAATCGTTATTTGTAGGTTTTGTTTTTAAGATGTTAAGATCTTGTATTTTTCTTAAAAACAAAAAGTCATGGGTTAGTATTAGTTGAGTTAGAGACTATGTAGTTCCACTTTATTTTGAATTTGTTCCGTGTTTTTACTCCTCAAAACAAAATGTGAAATCAAATCAGAATTGTTAAATTTGAAGTGGTTTAGTTTTATTGACATTTAATTGTCCTTTGCCAAAATTTTTGTTTTTTGTTTTTCTTGAGATAATTTAAATTAATAATAATTATAATAATAATGATAGTTAATAAGAATTAATTTATAATTCTATTTGGATTCTATTGAACTTCAATATGATGCTTATTTTTTAATATGTTATATCGTCTTGCATTTTGTTTGCTTAAAAATTTTACATTCAGCGTTTTGAATACTGGCTTAAAAGAGGGAAAATTTAAGCTGATGCCTTCTCTTTTTTTTTTAATGCTGCCTTAACGTAGGTTCAGTTAAAGCTTTTTGTGTTCACTTTCAGTATATCCAGTTTGGAAAAATTTATTCAAGGGTGAAATAAACATAGCTTAATAGCATTTTTAAAAGTAAAATGGATGTAGCCTTTTTAAGAAGAAATTCTTGGTTTTTTTTCTGACAGTATTAATTCATTAGCTCCACATCTTCTTTCTTTTTTTCTTTTTTACTACCTCTTTGAGGTTGATAAAAAATTATTTTCTTGATTTTGCTATACATCCAGATACTTAGTGTTATTTTTTGTATAATGGATGTAGTCTTTTTAAAAGAAGTTCTTGGTTCAACCAGATACTTAGAATCATTGTTTGTCTTGCTCTTGTAACAAATAAATTTCAAAAATACTGACATGTTAAATTAATGGTATATTTACTTGAGAATCACAACTATATGCTCAACCTAGAAGAAATATGTTGAAGAATATTAATTGTGAACTCTGCAATTTGTTGATCTTTGCAATAGTGTGTTGGTTTAATTAACAGATAAATTTAGTAATTTACTATATTTTATTTTTTAGAGAAATTAAAAAAAGAAATGGCTTCTTCAATTTCAATTATTCGTTCTTCAGCATTAACAAAAAAACTATTGGTATAAAGATTTTTCTTTTTTGGCTTTTAATTTTATTTTTTTCCTTGAAACAAGGTGCTGTTTAAAAATACTCTATTTACGTGAAAAAGCCGTTTTCTCTAAAATTGACACTCAATAGACTATTGCACTCCCAATGAAGCATAGATGTTCCTAAAAAATTCACTAATGTTTCGTAAAACATTTTCTCCGTAACTGTTAGTTTTTCTGAAATTTTCGGTGGATTTGTTTCATCACAAATATTTATTAAAATGACAATTTGAGTTTTTTAGGTAATACAAATAAACATGTTTATATTTTCAAAATAATTTTTGTTTATTAGTAAGTGAAAACCCTGTAACAGTTTTTTTATTACATATTTCTACATATTTTGTTTATACTGATTATGATCAGAAAAATAAACTTATCTTAAAATCTGTATCATGATTCAAGAAAACTTACAGATTTTATGTTAGGGTTTTATATTTTTTCATGAAAACTCTAGTGAGTAATAAACTTATTATTATTTCTCTATACCCATTCCATATTTTGTATGTTGTTGGTTATACCTGTTGTTGGTTACAGGAAATATTTGGGGGCAATAGTTTATTATCTAATATTTTATAAAAATTTATCTTTTATGCTGAGAGCAATCATTTTAATTCATCTTTGTCGTTTTTTTTTTATTATTATTATTATTATTTTTTTTTTTCGTTGTGTTAAAAAGCAAAAAATGAAGGCACTGATTTAAAATTTGGCATAGTGATAAAATTCAATTATTAAAAATTATTTAGCTCTAACAGAAAATATTATTTAAAAATATTTGATTCAGTGATTTAAAATAATGTTGGCTTTGCATTTCTGGGGGTTGATTAAAAAATTAACTGTTTTAACCCTTTTAGCGTAACTGCCGTAATGATACAGTGATCTTGTTTTTCACAATATTGGTATCACCGTAATAATACACATCAAGGGTGTGTGGTGATTAAAGCTTCTGTGTGTTGTTAATATTATTAATAATATTGGTCTTACGCCCTTCAAACTTGGATTTTTCAAAACTAGAATGTTCTCCAGAAATTTTAAGCTCAAAATAGCTTCTATACAGCGATTACATCAACCATTATTGGATTTAAAAAAAAACTAAAAATTGCAGTGGAAAAAACGGTCTTATACTGCAGAAGAAGTCACAGACTTTGTCCTGGTTGAGGATTCAGAAATATATATATTTATATATATATATATATATATATTATTATATTATCTGTGCAGTTATGAAAAAAAAAAAAAAAAAACG
>JAUZNK010084475.1:0-12939 GCA_035046665.1 Euphysa ruthae | reverse complement strand
TATAAGAAAAACAATTAAAATTCACTTTTATAATCTTATTATCCACTAACTCTCTTTTCTCATTTATGTAAAAACTGAAACTGAAGAAAAGAACTCATTTTTAAAAATTATCTGCATTAAGCATGTGGTGTGGTTTTTTTTTGTTTTATTTGTTTTCTTTATGGTTTTTTCTCTTTTGTTTAAATGCTTTTTTCTAATTAAAAAATTAATCTGCATCTGCATTGCCCAAGGTTTTTTGTTTCTTCTGATTTTTATTCAAGCAAAAGTAATCCCTTCGTTGTATTTATTTTTGTTTTAAATAAAAACTTCCTCTTCATTGTGTATCTAATCTAGACACATCTTTCTTTCTAGTTCATCTTTGTTTTTGTGTAAAGATTTTTTTTTTTGTGTGTAAGTGCGGGCCTCTTAAAGTGCGGGGCACCGGACCGCGGCCCGGGCGCCTCCCCCCCTCCCCCCCTAAATACGCCGCTGGGCTATGGCGATTCAGAAGTTTAACTAGAAAGTTACTACTCATTTTATTGATCACAAAATGGAAATAATAATAAAAAATACGATCGACTGTCAAATTTCGTTGAAGCATTAGTCAAATAAAAATTTATGATGTTGTAATAGATAAAAAAAAGTGTTAAAGAGTTCTAACGTATGAAGAAACAGAAGGCTGGTGTTTTCCGTAAGCTCCTATGCCCTTCTTGCAAAGTATTGCAAGGTTTTTTTTTCTGGTTGCAGATTTCCAAGATGGCTGCGTAATTCTGCCACGATCAAAACAGAAACCTATAAAATTTGTTTAACATGGAGTTTTAAGTCATCCAAGTCGTTAATAAAGGCATTTTGTTCTCTATTTCATCGTATTGTTACGATGAAATGATTTGGTTACATCATTTATACCATCATGATTACAAAAACTGAGATTCAAGACCTTCTTATTCAACAGAAAAATGAACTAATTTGTTTGATAACAGGTTCAACAAACTACAAAAAGAGGTTGAAGAAGTCAATAAACTTGCTGTTCTTGATTCTCAGAAAGCCACACAAGCTGCTCCTAAAGCTCAAGTCAACAAAAAAATCGATTTTCTTGAAATTCAGGTGAAAACAAAATTGGGGCACGTAAAAACTTCAGAAGATAACCTGGATGACCAAATCAATCGGTCGATGAGAACCACTACTTTAACTTTATTCAATGTAAGAAGAGTAACTATGAATCAAAACTAAATTTTCCTAACAAAAACTTTTCTGTACGATTTAATCAGATCAATAGTTTTAACGATAGTCCACAGGTAGTAGATATTATAACCTGGGGGAATTTAATAATACAAACATTGATTTCAATGCTCAATCCTTTCATCATCTTAATATAAGGTATCCACCTTATCAATCGATGGCTTTTATTATCTGATTTTGTGTTTGACTTTGACATTATTGTCATATCTGAATCAAGGCTTTATCATGATCGAATGTATGGAACACCTCCATAATCTATATGTGGAGCGGATCTCTAATACATTAAATGTATAACGTATTCATTATAGACTTAAATATCTCTTTATTTACAAAAAATTGAGCTTAAATCACTTTTCGTAGAGACAATTTCACATTCTAAAAGAAATGCTGCTGTGGTCTTTATTTACAAAAAGCCGAGCCAACTACTCTTAAATTTTCTGCAAGTAAAAATATTTTTATTTTAGGTGATTTTAATATAAATCTTATTGGTTTTTACCATAATCTTGTAAAAAACTGGTTTTTTAGATGTTCGTTTTTCCCATTTATTACACAATTGACCTAGTTCTCAAACACTCATTGACAATATATTAAAAAATTTTTTTTAACCCAAAAATGTTTATTCTGGTAATTTTACAGATGGCATATCTGATTATAGTTTAAAAATGATGAATTTTTTGCTGATATGTTTGATATCGAATGGGATCGAATAGTAGAACAGGGTGATGACGTTAGTAACTCTATGATTGTTTTTTTTTAATAACATTGGGAAAGCTCTTCCCAGTCATGCCCCACTTAAACAGGTCACCAATAGGCAGGCTAATTTACAATCCAACGCATTAAATTTTGTTTCCTATGAGACTTTGTGTAATGTCTACAGGTATATTTTC
This sequence comes from Euphysa ruthae, assembly GCA_035046665.1. Lineage (NCBI taxonomy): Eukaryota > Metazoa > Cnidaria > Hydrozoa > Anthoathecata > Corymorphidae > Euphysa > Euphysa ruthae. Next base: position 10,834 of record JAUZNK010084475.1, on the reverse strand, counting down.
GAATCAAATCTGCGATATTCATGCCAGGTATGGGGACAGGGAAATAATCTCATAGTTCATAGGATATCAGTTTGCAAAACAAGGCTATGAGAATTATTTACCTTCTAAGACCTCATTCTAAAACAGATTATTTGCATTTCTAATTTATTAAAATTCAAATATTTGATATATTTACAGAATTTTCTATTTGCCTGAGATCTCGTGCACTCAACCCTGCATCCTACCCTTAAAAGTTTCATTAAACGTAATGAAAGTATCCATGAACACAATCTCAGATCTGTGTCAGTCATGAATATAAACCCGACCATAAAATTTAACTATTCATATGGATTGAGATCTATAAAAAACAATATATATGTAATACATGGAAGGATTTGCCTATTCTTTTTTTTTGGGTAATAAATGCTTCTCTTTTTAATGACTATATCTGATTGATATACTCCATTATGTATACTGATCAAGTTATTTTTCATGTTTTATAGAATGATTAAACCGGGTTTTAATTTAGCAACTACTACCCTACTGGATTAAGGTATTATTTATCATCTTTTGACAACTAGCAAAACTCTTGATCGTGGTTATTATTTACCTCACTTTTCTATATGTATAAATATTATTTTGTAAACATTGAGAAAATATGTAGATTGATTAGTTGACTTTTCTTTTTTTATTTATTTACTTCCCATAATTCAGGGAGATCATCGAAAGTCAAACTTATTAAGAGATGATCACTCACAGTTCTGACGTAATTAGAGCTCCTATCTCAGCTTACGGTAAATAACTGCTCAGCCAGTTTATTGCACCGAATCTAATCGAATTCCACTAATACTCTGAATTGTTCGATACCCGGATTTGAACCCGGAACCTTACGGTTGGAAAACAGGTGTCTTACCAACTGAGCTATCCGAGTAATATTAGAATCTGTCTTAGAAAACGTGTTAAAAATTTTGTATTGTAATATTGTCTCTATATTTTGGATAGTTTAAGGTGTAACAAAGTATCTTTTTACTTTTTCTAGTGCCAGTGACCTAGAATTAAATTTTTATTCACTTTATAAAGAGATTAACCTCATTTGAACAGAAAACAGAGTATTTAAAAAAAATTTCTTTGGATTTCATTTTGAGATCCCTTGCAAATAATAAAACAATTATCGTTTTAATGGCAAAGAAGTTTGTACACTTGGATCTAATTTTTCAAATTATTGTTTATTGTTTAATCAAAATGATTCACCTAAACTTCCCTTAATTAAAATATCTGTATCATTAATGACAGTCCATCCAGGATAAAATATTTCTTCGTAAGGTGTGCCAAAATATTCATACGCGAATGGTTTATTGGGCTGATATTGTTTTTCATAAGCGATAACACGGCCGCTTGAAAGAAATGCTCCCCACCATCCAAATGATCCAACTGATATTATAGCATGGTCGCACAGCGACAACATTGCCAAGTCTTCAATAGGACTCCCTCCGGTCTTTACAATTACATCGTTGAATGCAAAATTAGTTTTACACCAGTCTATGGAATCACTACAGACTATAAAAACAACGTTACTATAAATTTTTCTAAATAATTCCATAGCATGAATGTAATAAGATAAAGGCGCTACTACATAGCCAAACGCAGAACTATGCTTTGAAGTTTTATCTCCCAGGCGGACATGAATTGCAACAGCAGTTTTACAGTTATTTATTTGCTTAGTTTGATTAATATATCTTAGGACGCCTTTTCTAATTTCGTCTGAAAAAGCAAATTGTTTCTTAATATTCGCTATTTCATGCTTGAAATATTTCCAATTTTCTAAATACCCATTGATTTTTATCTTTGAAGCACGTTGGAATTCCATAAGATGTTTATTAAACACGTGAGAACCTCTTTCAGTATATTCTTTAACAAAATCTCGAAACACAGCATGATTGTCATCTTTTACCTTAGCTAGTAGATTTGGAAAGTATCTAAGTAATATATTAGTGCGTTTTATAACTAAAGTGCAATTGTGCCACGTGGAGATGCCATAAGCGGCTGCGTATTGGTTTAGGTGATTTCCCAAGCGACCTATAGGTTGTTTATATATAAAACAAGCATCAGTTGATGATTTTATTGAAGGATTGTCTCCATTGACTATCTTTTCAAAATGTGACACTGCTATTAAATATAGCATTAAAATGACAGAAATTATAGACGTAAAACAAAAGCATTTCTTCAACATCTCATCAGTTGATATCTTATGTTTTTTGATAGTTCAGTGAAGCTTTTGACAATTTATGCGTATTTAATCTAAAAATCAAACAAAAATATGGTGAAAAAATTACAGTCTAAATTTTTCTTAATTCCTCCCTATGCCCAACGCAATGAAATTATTTTACCAGAGTATTTAACTCATTTTAAAATGTTAATAGTTCAAACCAAATGTGAAGAAAAATGTGATTTACGGAACAAATTTGTTCGTGACTTTATTTCAGATTAAAACAATAAATAGAAAGTCTTAATTAGGTGATTTAACAACTATATATAAACAATATCAAAAAAAAAAAAAAAACAGAAAAGTTTTGACGTTAGGATATATCTACCACAAAAAAAAAAAAAAATTGAAATCTGGTGGTGGATTTTTTTCAAATTTTTTAGCTATTGTTCCTTGGAATTTTTTGCAAGAGTTTCGAGCTTTATTATTTGTAGACTGAATATGGGAAAAGAGCTCACCAAAAGTATGCATAGCGGAAATTGTAAAAGAGTAGCTTATTCTGAAAATTATCCCAAAAAGTTCTTTATGAAGAAATTCAATTTGAATTATTAAATCTTTCACATGCGAACCACAACAAAAGTTATGCGACACATTAGGATACATTGCAAAAGTATTTATTAATAAAAAACTAATAATATATTAAGAATTATTAAATGCTTTCAGATGCAACAAGGAAAAACGTTAACTTAAAAATAATAAAAAAATATTAAAAACAATAATTTTACTTCAAGAATTATATATATCCTTCTTAAATAAGGAGTCCGTGACAGTGTATATTCACCGAGTAATGTCGTCAACCAATCTTCATTTTTCCAATTTGTATCACCATACTATTCGTTTGGTGATACAATTTGTATCACCATACTATTTGTTTGGTGATACAATTTGTATCACCATACTATTTGTTTGGTGATACAGATTGAAAAAGTCAAAAAAATTTAAACACTTATTTTAGCACGTTTACCGTAGAAATCGAAAAGTGTTTTTGACTAAAAAAAAAAAATAAAAAACAATGTTTTCTTGAAATTGGTATTTCACCTTTTATTGAAACTGGTTGGTTGCTATGTGAGTTTACCCAAAAACAGATAAGCCAACAATTTAAAAATCATATCATTGGAATCTACTGAAAACGGAGATTGCAACTACGGAACCCTTTCTTGTTTAAAATACTATTTCACGTTATTTTTACATGGTATCTTTGTATTTATTACATGCTCAATTATTCTTTGTTATAATCTTTCTAAACTATAATTGCATTGTATTGTAAATTAATATGGCAAGATCTAATAAAAAGCTTATATCACATAAGATTCATGCTGGTAAAAAAAGGTTATTCAGAGGGAACAGGTTTACAAAAAAACATCAAAGACTCAATCGCTGCCGCAAAGTTCTTTCTCATCAAAAAAGTTGAAACTTGATAAATCCTGATCATGTTGATAATGACTTCAACTTTTTTATAAACTTTGCTACACTAGCTAATTTAATAAAGCTCATACAATGTCCAAAAAAACTGTGAAGTAGAGACTGTTGTTGACATGTGAATCAGCAAAAAAAAGTTTGGTCTGAGCCTTAGTTTCTTAGATGTCGTACAATAGATGTGAATGGGAAACAGATTCTTTTTCTCATCTCATATTCATTCCAATAAAAATGAAGTAGCTGATGTTGCTGAACTGACCACTCAAAAAGTTCAGTTCGTAAACCTTTTCACATTAACAAACGGATTGTTATCGCGTTTCGTGAAATAGGGAAAGGGTTAGCTGCAAGTCTTACTAAATAACTAAATAGTTGTTTACTTAGCCTTGGTTAGCTACAATTGGAAAATTTAGTGATATCATCATGAATATGAACCCACTTAAGGTCAAAAGTAGATATAATTATATTATAGATATATTGAATGATGTTTATCAGCGTTTAGTTGATAAAGCATGAAGACCACATCAAGCGAATTAATTTTTCCAGGTGAGGCATCTGCGGATGTCATGTACGGATTCGACGGTACCTGGTAAAAGCATAGATATGCGTCAAATAATGGTGTAGTGGCAGTTGTTTCGGTGGTTAGTGGAAATTGCACAAACTTAAAAGCAAAAACTTTTAAATCATGTTCTGCATGACAGTTAAAAATATTCACATCCAAAAGAATACAACGAATTTAAATCATTACAAGATTACAATTGCCAAATCACGCACCGTGGATCCTCAGGCTCCATGGAAGCTAGCAGCCCATCAAGAATTTTTCAGCGTTCCGAAAATAAAAATGATCTTCAATATACTTCTCTTGGGGATAGGGATAGCAGTTCGTTTATTAGTATAGCTTTTTCGGCTAAAAAAATATGGCAAAAAGGTGGAAAAAAAAAGATGTTCTCTTCTATTATTCCAAAAACATTACTGCAGGAGAATGACACCAGTTATGTTTGCTTACCATCAATTCTTAGTGTAAATTCCTGTCAGATAAACTGACTGGCAAATCAACGTTCAAGGAAAAGGCACCAATACTGTTCGCAACGTGATCAAACCTATTCTTAAAGATCCTGGTGACGATAAGCCACTTCAAAATTGTCTGCATGGCAAAATGCAGAATCCGAACGAGTCCCACAACCAAAAAATTTGGAAGTGGTACTCTAAAGATGTGTTTCTTAAAAGAACTACACTTACTGATGGAGTTTGTTTCATCAGCCATACTCCACTTTAATGATAGTCAACGTTTTCTAGAAAAATTGTTTTGTGAGCTACAAATGTATACCGGTGTAAACGTTAGCAATTATTGTTTACGAAAAGATGCAGATCGAGTCAGTAATATGGAACAATGCAGTAAAGCAAAGAAGGAAAAAGTTAAGAGGTTTTAGGAAAGGTTTTTGTGACTAAAATGAAACTACAGAGCCACCGTCTTATGGTAGTGGAAAAAAATTGAACAATATTATTTATAATTACTTCTTATTAAACAGTGATCACTTCAAAAGGTTTTATACCTTTGATTTACCATAATTTACCCAAAATTTACCCAAATTTAGTAAATTGCTTATAAATAAATATTTTTTGTCCTAACTCTTAGTTTTTTGATAGTTCCTACATGAGTGTAAAGAACCAAAAATAAAATTGTTTTTCATTGAATTTTATAAGCTGTCAGTGTATGTAAATATGTAGTTATAAGTACAATCAATTATTTAAAACTTTTTAAAACTTTGTTTTTTTGTAAATCCTCCATAAAGTGGGTTATCCAACAATAATGTTAAAAGGCTTTGCACCACTCAAATCACGAAAATAATATATTTCCACTTTACCATTTAAAATTGTAATAGGTTTTATCCATTAGTTTAGGTTTTAACGTCATTAAAGGACATTGCAGTTAGGAGATCGAGCATCGTGCAAATGCATAACTGGTATTAAGCTCAAATCCCTCAGGATAATACAAAACATTTATATAATAATATTTAACATTTATTTTGTAAAATTTTTATTGATAGTGAATAAATACTTACTTACTTACTTACAACGTTTCTTGATACAATGAAAACGATTATAAAATAAATAATGCTAAAATTGACATATTTTTAATTACCACGTAGTATCAGTATTGCACATCTATGTTTTATACAATTACGCAAAGAAGTTCCCTCACAGCCCTGGATTTTTCACCAAATAAAAATCCATATTTGAAAAATAAATTCGATCTGGCCTTCAGCACTAATAGATTGTATTAGAACAGAATAACAACCTAATGCTATCAAATAAACTATCAAAAAATCATGCGTTTTATTTCTTAATTATTAATGCCTGAGTTGACAAACACAAATATTTTTAAAACATCAAATAAACGTTTATAATTTTAGTTAAGCGGTTAGAGTAATGGTTTTCAAAATAGATCATGTCCAATTCATTCCACAAAACAATGGAATTGATTTTTAATTATTTATTTAATAGTTTATTTAGTGAGAGACAAGATCATTATTATACGTAGAGCATAGGGTGTATGGGGTAAAGGGTGCAAATATTTTTTTACACATCACTCGCTCATTTATCACATTATTACGGTGTTTTTATAAATGGACTTCTAAACGTGAGCACTTCGGGAAATATAACTTAAGGCTATTTGTTGGATCCCACGTTAAATAAAAATTCTTACTTACTTACATATATAATATTTAGGAAACATCAATAAATACGCTTACTCTCACTAATTTTATTCATTTACAGGAACTTTTGTTTGGGTTTTTGATACCAGCGTCATCAACTTACATTACTTTTAACTGTCACGATATTAGCTTCTTTAAAACTTCCTTAAAACCAAAAACAACACACCGTTTTACAAAAAACGCAATATTAAATTAATGTGATTCCCAAATACTTGAAAGACACAGAAATCTTCTCCAGTTAGGACCAAAATTTGTACCAAATAACACCAAGTTACCCTATCTGGACCTAGTATCCATAACTGAATCATCTGTATTAAAACTAGAATACGATAAGAAAATTGAGAATGCGCAAGACCTTTGTTTTATGACAGTTACAATTGTTGAAATTGCCACGAAATCATAATTTAACTCGACACCGAAAAAACGTGTTACAAGAAATAAAATGGGAATCAAAAAACATTGATAATACCCTTTTGATATAGAAATAAGTTTCGTTAGACTTGAACCTTGAAAATTCGACCAGATTAAAAAACTCAACTTCATTCGTAAACCAAGTTAAATTATGGGATATTTCAAAAGACGAAATACAAGTTTCTTACTATGTTGTAAATCTATAACTATCGGTTCTCTTTAAAAAAGCCACAACAATGTCACTTGAAATACTCAACATCCGAATTTAAATGAAATCACAAAATTAAATATTTTGATAATAAAACTGTTTATTGAAATATGTCTTTATAAATGATGCTTCTAATGGAATCAAGAAATACACTAACTAGTCGATTCAGTCCCCATATGACTTTCTGTAATGGCAGTTTTACCTGAGAGTTTCCTCCAATATCACGAAAAAAACGCCATATAAATAGCACTACGCATTGACCCACCAAAACATTTGAAGTAACCTTTCCTCAGATATATCGATGATAGCCATACCCATACGCAATAGAGACAGAGAAAAAAAAACAATATATTGAATTTTCTAGATGCAAAAATAGTAAACAGTCAAACAGCTAAATAAAATTTCAATGCACACAGGAAGGAAGCAATAAAAAAAAATTTGGGTGAAACCGAATTCAAATCAATCCACGAATCTTAGAAGGAATCTTTAAAAGATTCATACATAAAGAATTATCAACTTGCACTGAAAGGTTAATTGATAGCGAAATAAATTTTGTTATGAACGCATTCACAGAAAATGGATACGATAAACAAAATTTACACAAAATTACAAGAGAAATAAAACAAAAATGAATAATTATATATATGTATGTATATATATATATATGTAAACCAATAATAGCAAACCAGTAAACATAATAGCAGAACATGCTTCGTTTATTAACTTTTCAACTGCTATCTATAAAATAAGAAAATCATATACTTACAACAATGTTTCACTGGTTAAGTGATTATAGTAGTGTTAAAGAATGTTAATCATTAATCACATCATTTAATCATTTTTTAATGCTTTTTGTTTAGCATGGGTTTATATCTGTTAATGGAGCTATAACGACAGATTTGCTGTTAACGCCTATATTGGAAGTTTTTATCTTTCATAGTGTCTGTTTGACGTTGTGAGTGTTTTTCAAAGGCTATTGTTAATGACAGTTTCATGGTAGCTTCATTGCATTAAGTTTTGTTTGATTTGGTCAATTCGTTCATCTTTGTTTACGCTGAATATTTATATGATTCTTTTTGCGAGTAACAGCGAAATGTTATGAACAGTGTGACGTGGGTGACTGGTGTGGTATCGTACTTATGCAAATTATTGTGTTGGTTTTAAGTATATGTCAAAGTCGAGTTGTGTAACGTTAATTGTACATTTTACATCAAAAAAGATTTATAGAGATTAGATTTTAAGGATTTTATATTTTTAGTTTGAGTATGGATTACCCTGAATATAAATATAGTTTAAGAGCTGGTAGAATGACAGAGCAAAGAGTTGTAAGAGAATTGGGTAGGAAGAGCGCTAGGCGTGCAGAGCATACACATAACAGTGTTCTTGATGCAGAAATAAATAACCCTGACCATATTTATCCAGGTGCAATGAACCAGGTATGTAGTTTTTGCAATGCCCTCAAATTTGATGCTGAAATTCAACATTTCAATGTTGTCATGAGGGTAAAGTAATTTTAAAATAATTGGCACCATTTCCTCTAGAGTTGCATGATTTAATTACAGGCAATAGTGATGATAGCAGAGCTGCGAATGAAAATTTTCCAAAATTCATTTGTTACTAACAACTTATCATTGCCATTTGCTTCTTTAGTGCCCAACAACGCGCCACCACCAAATTATGCTTCATATTGCTTTAGGGTCTGTGGCCAAATTTGTCATCGTGTTGGTAATTTAAGATTAAAAAATAACACAGCACCAAGTTATGGTCAATTATATATAATCATGATGCTGATGCAGCTCTAAATTTTAGAATGCAACATCCAGGTAATAATAGTTGTATTCCAGCACATACTAATTGTTTAGATTGTAGATATGTAAGCGCACCAGAATCAAAATGGCGTTTATATGAATTTTGTTATGAACAAAATGTCACATTCTCTTTTTTGCCTAAATTTTTCATTTCCCAAATGGATACAGTATTTATTTTAGAGAGAGAAGTGTTTCAAGCGTTGAACCGTGCAGATCACAAACTGACAGCATTAATGGAATGGTTTAAAATAAATCCGTCAGTATAAATTTTTTTTTTGAAATTCCCACACATTTCGTTTTTAAAAAGTATAAATGGAATGCCTGAAAACGAAGGGGCAATAAAATAATTACAGAATGTTGCGACTCAGTCCTGCTCAAGTTGATTTATATTTATTCGTGTTTTATTATTACATACTACAGTGTGTTTCTTTTTTGAATATTTACGCACCGTTGATGGCAGAATTATTGACATATTCCATAAGGCATGTAAAAAGTCTAATGCGTGATGATAGGCAATGGAAAAATACCTTTTCTGAATCTTTTGTCACACAGATGCCGAGAAAAATAAGACATTTAAATTTAAGCCAAATTCTATAATAAGTGAAAGCTTGAATCGCATTAGAGCATTGAAAAGACATAACGTGATGCTAAACTCAGCTAGGTAGATCTCAGATCTAATCTCTACTTAGCTGGGTGCGTCCAACCTCTTACTCATGGCTGCTAAATTTATTTTTGATTCAGTTTTCACATCTTATACATTTATGCTTAAATATATATTTCAACATAACAGATATTATTTTTTATTAGAAATCATATTTCACTCTAACAGTTAGTTTAAGTATTCCAATGTATTTGTATTTTTAAAAATCTATCTTAATTAAGACGCGTTATAAATTATAATAGAAATGTATGATGTATCATTTTTTTTTTTTTACTTTTTTACTTTTTTTTTTCTTTCTTCGTGCGCATTTATTTATTTTTTTTTATATTTACTTTTTTTATTTTTACTAACCATAATAACACCTAACGCATAGCAGCCTCAGGTGATTTTTGATTTTGCTCTGTATACACATTAAGCTTTGAATATTAAATGCGTAAATACTTATACTTTATAAAATAATTCAAGTATATATCTATTCATTTTGATTTTATGACACATTACGCTTATTTCCTTATATTGCAGTTTTTTTTTTAGCAGGGATAACACGTATATTTGATATGTAATGTGACATCGGTAAATATATAATAATACTAACATTATCTTACGTTTAGAGCGCTTGCTTAGCATGCGAGAGGTACGGGTATCAATGCCCCAGTTCTCCAAGTTTCTTTTTACTTTTTCTAAGATTTCTGTTTAAATGCACCAAGTAGCAAAATCTTGGCGGGAAAACACTTAATTATATTAATAATTATATTAATAAGATTAATTGAAAAAATTCCCTTGCCTATTCAGAGCCGCCTGTGCATTAGCAATCATTTGCAATCACGTGGCTTAGTAGTTCATATGTAACAGGTAAAAGCCATGCAATACCTGTTGTTTTACCAAGCAGGTATATACAAGGAGTATTAGTTTTCCGCAGCTTAGGAAACAGAACAAAATGCGTTAATGGGGTAAATGGTAATGGGTGTATTTAAATAAATTTATCAACCTGCTAAAGCTTCTCAAGCCATCTTTAAAATAATTTTTTCAGATTCTTAAAATTTCGTTGAGATTTAAAATATTTTCTAATTAGATGTAAGAGATAAAAAATTTTAAGCTTATTTCTTCTATAACTTTTTTGTCACAGATTATAGAATTAATTCTGATATGTTAAAATTTAGAAATAATCACTAAAATTTAATTTATGATTAAAAAAAAAACGGCTCAACAGAATATATATATGCAATTGATGTTTTTATCCACATATCTAAAGCTTTTCAGACAATCAATCTCGATACTTCCAAAAAACTTAATTGTTATAAAATATATATATATATATATATATATATATATATATATATATATATAAACACAAATTAAAAAAAAAAAAAAAAT
>JAUZNK010084464.1:0-12939 GCA_035046665.1 Euphysa ruthae | reverse complement strand
ATGTGTGGAGGGAACAAGTTTAAGCCTTATGTGCCACCTGGCACGAAGTGGATAGATGCAGATATTCAAAAATGCTAAAGATGAGTTTAAAAATTTTTCTGAAATTAGCAACATAGAATGCATCTAAATTTCTTTGAGTGAAATTAAGTGAGTCTTCTATGAAACTAACAACTTCTGGCCACAGAAGCATGAAAATTATTGATACTTGTGATCATCAAAATGTAGAAAAGTTAAGAATTGGTCACATAACAAAGTAAAATATTTATACAGCTATTTTAAACTCTGTTCCAATTTAACACAGACATATAATAGAACTAATACCAAAAATGATTATAATCCACAAATTGCAAGATTTATTATAACAACTAAAAGATGTAAATTACATTTACACCTATATATTTGTATCATGTTCTAGAAATATTTAAATTTATGCTTCTCAAAAAAGATTAAAATATGTTTCATGTTTCCAGGAAAAACTTACAACTCTTGCATGTGTTTTGATCTATGAATGGCATGCCAGACAGCTCACCGCATTCACATCTTGTTTGAAATGGAACACAGTAACCTCCATTTTCACAAGCGTATGGACAAATCAATTCATCTGAATAAAAGTAATTACTAATAAATAACAATCTAACAAAAGCAATTTAAACGGAATTAAAAATCTATTAAAAAATTAAACGCTTTCCCAGACTTTAAAAAGCGTAATGTAAAAAAAACCTCATCTATAAGGTATTTAAATAAAGTTTTTTTAGACAAATTAGGCAGTTGAAAATTTCAGAAACCATTAGTTAAACTATCTGTCATCATTTCAAGTTTTTTAAATTGTACATTGAGTTGACCTATCAGCCTGCCAAAACAACTTAAATTTTCTAAAATAATATATAGTGAAATAAAAACCATTGCTTTTTTTTAATCAAAAATATATTTCAATTTCAAATAAATGAATTAATGCATTTAATTGATGCAATGTTTTAATTAAACTTACTGTTCATAAAACACCCGCTTTTACTTAAAAACACAAATTTTTAAATTCACTTAAATCACTTTTAATTTGCACTGACTTTTCTAGTTCTTCTTCAAACTATAAAGCTTCGTGAATTTCTATTAGATATTCAGTCACAATGTTACCAGTTAACGTGTTTTTATCTAAATCTTCGATTTTTTTGTATGTGTCATACAAAACTGCCTGCTAATTGGCAAATGACTTTCTGAATTTTTCCCTTTAAAATTGAGTAACTGAAAAAGTGTTGCAGCTCTTGTTTCGATAGCTGCTTTATGTGTGGTGTAACCAGGGTAAAAAATTTTACTGAATGTTTGTAGTATATGCCGGAGAAATATCTATGGAAAGCGCAAGTATTGTCAGCATCCTCCAGTTCAGGTTTATATCGACTTTCTAATAAATGTATAATTTATATTTTTTTATAACACATACACAAAGTGATGTCATTATAATTTTAGATTGATAAACATCAGCATTATGAAATTATTACACTGTTGATAACTATGTAAATAGAAAACCACAGTTACATTTTCTGCTAATGATTATGTGAGCATATAATACAAACTTTTAATTTTAAATTTTCAACTTCAAGCTTCCAATTTTTGGAATAATATTATTGCGACATTAGCTATTTGCAACCAAAATCATTTGAATTGGAAAATAGATAGCTTCAGTTTACAAATTAAAACTTTTAAAAGAAAAGTCATTTGAGTTAAGAGCAAGAATGATAATTTTGAGTAATAAAAATGACCCTCCAAAATGTGTATTGTCTTTAACGTTTTGTTTAACTGATTTTTAAAATAGTTTTGGTGAGCAATAAAACATCATTAAGAACGTTTTTTTATGTAATGAATAACATCGATTATAGCGCATTAAAATACAATTTATTAAAACATTCGTTATAAATTTAAATAGTGTTATAATACAGTTAAATAGGATTTCGCATTTTATAAAAAGCAGCGATATTTTCACATTCACATGGTGTTTGTTGAAGCCACAGCACAGGTGGTTATTAAAAGATAATATGATTAATAATACTGCACGCTCATAGGAAGTATCTTCTGGATAATTGTTATCGATCGGTTGTTAAAAATAAACAATATTTCAAACCGAAACTTAAATTACATCAACGTGTTTGGTGACACGACGCTCAAAAATAATTGTTATTTTATTTAGATAGATCATATCATATCATTATAATATAGATTCTTTTTTTTTGTTAAAATAATAAACTTGTTTAAAACCTTCAAAAAATCAAAAACGATAAAAAAAGATCTGGTTGATCCAACGAGGGGTTTTAGAGACCCTAAGAATTTTTGAAGCAATTATTGTAACTTCTTATACGGGATTATAACCCATCTCTAAAATTCAGTGTCAGATTTGTTCAGAGAAATAGAAAGAAAAAATTTTTTCGCCTCAGCTAGCATTATACTCTCCTTCAAAAAAAAGTTGTGTATTAGACTAATATATTTCTGTCTAGACATTACAAAAATATATACAAGCAGGATAACGCTGTGTTTCCTTTTTAAATTTTAATAATATGTATATACGACGGTTTGCAAAATGTCTTTTATATTTCAGATAAAAGTTTTTTTATAAAAAAGAAAGATATGCCATGATTTAGTCCTTTTTTTTTTCCTTTGAGTTTTTTCTAATGATTCTAGAACGAAAAATGCTTGTCACATTCTTCGGTGACATATCCCCCAAAAAGTTACAAATACTAATTTTTCTATCGATGGCAAATTTTGGCATGATGCATGATTTTCAGCTTACAAAAGCGCTTGAGAAAACAATATCTGTGTGAAGTAAATTTTACCGTCTATGTGGTTTTGGTAAAATATAAAAAGTTATATTCCCTCGAAATATGTGAGGTATGTCAATGGTTCGACAGCCCAGTTGTCCGAATTTTGTCAGACAGCTGGGTTATCGAAAAAGTGGAAACCCATTTGATCAATAGCCCAGTTGTATGACAACCCATTTGTTTGATATGTAAATTTTTTGCCCAGTTGCAAGACATCGGTGCTGCCAGTTGTCGACATTTCTATTATTTTTAATGTTTCTTAGGCAACCAAATTATAGGAGATATTTCAGGAATGTTGAGCAAAAAATTCGTCACGATTGTTTTTTTCTTAATTCATTCTTTTTATAAGAACTTTATTTATAAGAACAAGCTTAAAACTCCTGATTAACTCAGTTTTCATTGTCGTTCATGATATATATATATATCGAAGTACTCTTTCGAAGTATTTTTCCTGAATAGTTATTGACATGCAATAAAGTCTAAATATATTTTAGTAAGACTCAAAAGTCTTACTAAAATATAGACGAGACTGTGTCTTTGCTTACTGTTGCTGGATCTCCCTTTTTAATGAAAAAGTTTGTGGAGTTGCGAGTTTGCTGCCACAGACAGTTTTGCATTCATGTTAATAAAATATTTTTCGTCTGAGCCCCAATGTTTTGCCGTGACGTTTCTTTCAGCGCTTGTCGATACCTGATTACCTCAATACCTACGTCATTTGATCAATGGTTGTATAGCGTTAGTTTTCAATCTTTTCCCATTAGATCGTCACTTGTCACAGCTCCCTTGCAACCTCCTTCTTGACTTTTGTACCAGCCCATCCTATCGACACGTTTTTTTTCTTTACAATAAACGTATATCCATCCAATATAAGTTTATTTCCTCTTTGTGTTGTTTTAGCAGCTTCCATTTTGTACAAACTCGAGGACAACAATCGCAACAGTTGTTTTTGTAAACCAATTTGTTCTGAAAGTTTTATGAGATTAATTTGGTATTTCTATATTTTTCTTTGAATTTGTGGATTGTGTTTCATTGCGGATTCAGTTGAGATCAATTGCTTTTTTCTAGCATTTTGAATTATTGGTTCATCTTCTTAGATAAAAAATGACAAACCTTCTTTTTGATGATTTATGGCATTAAAACATCACAAGTACTTCTATGGATTTTTTGGAAAATCTCAGTTTCTTCTCATGAAAAAAGATTACTTTTTACCCTCGTCTTTTTTGTATTGCAGAAATATATAAAGAGAGTGATAACGGTACTGTTATTTTAATATATTTTTATATATTTAACATATTTCATTTTAAAGTCTTTTTTAGCATTCAATATTAGTTTTTGTTACTAATTTTCATTAATTAAATTTCAATTGGGATTCTCGTAGTGAGATATTTATTGTCTTGTGGAAAAATGTCCAGGTGGGAAATTGTCAAACGGGAAAATTTCGTGTGGGATTCTGTCAGGTAGGAAATTGTCAACACACCAATGTCAGAGCTCAAAATACAACTTTGAAATTTTGTTTTTTACTGCTGTGTTCAAATTATTAGTCTACAAATAAAAAAGCCGTTTCAAAACTTCTTTAAGGGCATCATTTTTGCAATACATGATTTTTTTCTAAAGAAAGCTGGCAAGGGCTCTAATTCTGTTAGTTCCTTGTATCAAATCCAAATATTAGTTCTAAAAGTTTCTTAGGGTGTTTCTATGTCAATATCACCAAGGACAGTGACACATTCAAGAATTTAAACGATTTAAGAAAAGATTAAATCAAATTGCATTCGAACGTGTTGATTCGAATCTTACCTCAAAAGAATTGTTTCTTTTTAATTCTTTAAGTTTTTTAATTTTGGAGGTACTTACTAGCAGGTTTCTTTCAAATGAAAAGTTCATGTACTAATTTTTCTCATTGAAAAATTTTTTGTAAAGCCTAATAATCCTCACCTCGAAATAAAAGTTTATATCGCGCAATAGCAAAATTGCGTGATAGCTTAATGGTATTTGTATACTTTCACGTTACTTCAAACGTATTTTTTAACGTGGAACCAACAAGTAACTTCAGGCTAGATTATTTCAGAAGGCCTCACGGGTTTGGTTCTGGTGTGCTTAAGGCTCCCATTTAAGCTTACGTTAAAGAAAAGCATTGGTCAATAAAGGGGATCAAACTCTCACCTTAACTGCTCTGCCAGACATTAATTTGAGCCTTTAAGTGACAGTGACTTTTAGTGAAAATAATAATGCGGACAATTTACGTGACAAAGCCTGGAACTTAATTCTAGCAATCAAAATTAAGTGATAAAAAGAACAAACTTTTTTATATCAATTTAACTTCGATAGAGGAACAAAAATTATTGATCTATGTGATCTTCACAAAAAGTAAAAAAAAACATTTTCCATTTCTAACTCGCCAGACTTCATGGCCCCTCCGCATTAGATTATGCGTTTATTTTTATAGCTATATAATAATAATATAATAATATTTAACAATAAATAAATATATTAATTTAATAATAATATTTAATGTTATTAACATGATATCATGAAAACCCTATCCTCAAAAACTTGATCATAGAAGTTTAGGAAAAAGAAAAAAATTTGTGATTAATTTAAACCATCTACTTGATAGTAGATGGTTTAAATTAATCACAAATTTAAAAAGACGCTTTCTATACAATGTACTATACAAAGTTTTTGTCTATTAACTGAGATTTGGATTAATGTATATTGTGAATATACAAACCAGCAAAATATTTCAGAAATGGGTAGCTTGCGAAATTTAGAACTTTAATTTATTCCATAAATTACATTTTCGAGAAATCGAAAACTTTTATTTCTGCTTTTTCGTCAAAAAATCTCGAACTCTGACTTAGTTTTCAGTTTTCAAAATGTTAAAACTTGTGGAGAAATGTCAATATCTATGGTTCCATGGGTGATTAATACAAGTCCAAAACAAAAAAAAAAAAAATATATATTTTTTTGTTATTATTGATAACACTTTTCTATTGCTGTAAAAAAAGTTTTGTATATCTTTGGTGGAATTTGGTTGGTTTGATTGTGGTAGCAAGTCGACTTTTCTTTTCTTTTACTTTGAATGGGAGTTAGATATGCCTTTTTTTTTCTTTTTTTTTTTTGAATGAAGTTTTATTGAAATTTATTGTTGTGTTTGTAAAAATAAGTTCAATACCATATATTGTTATTTTTTTTTGAGTTAATTAAAAAGACTTTGTCTTTCATAAACCTTGATTTATTTGACATTTGCAAAATAAAAGATTTTTTTTCCAAAAACTGTCATTTCGCGAAAATAAAAACCTGATAAATTTTTCAGAAACTTGTCAATTGACAAAATTAGAACCACATAAATGCGTTTTTTTGGAACTCGCAAAAATTAACGCCATTAAGGTAAGTTTGAATAAGACCAAGAACTTCTCAGTATCCGGTGACTTATGAAACTTAGCAAAATACGATTGAGATAATAAGATTGTAGGTGTATGACTAATAATTTGGTATAATAAATATCAAAATTTAATTTTTGAAAAATTTTTTCATTACGAACTTTACAAAATAAGCCATATTCGAATCCTTGGTCGCATGGCAATCCATTCTGTCCAAACGAACATTTGCACGTAACCCATTAATTCGAAAATTTTTTTTGTTTCAATTTTGTCTTCACTTCGAAAAAAACTTTGCTGTTTCCTCTTCCATTTCATAGCCTTCATTAAAACCTTCATCGCTAGACAAATACTCAAAACCAGTATCTGAATCAGCTTCGCTGGGGTTTAGCAAGTAATCTTCATATATATTTCTATTTTAGCACAAATATCGTTTGTTTAGTTTTTCAGACTCAGTGATAAAATCACATGCCGAGAATGACATTTTAAAAGGGTAACTTTTTAAGTTGGGCTTAAAACTTAAGAAACTTTAATAAAATGAATCAATGTTTTGCTTTAAAACTAAAAAAAAACCGAAAGTAATTTTAGGGGAAAAAATCATATAAAGATTTTGTTCAACGATAGTGAGAATGCTATAAGAAAAATTTTCAGGCTTAAAACAGAAGTTAGGAAATTTTTCACTTTATTTAGGTATTCACTTCGCTTTCAGTATTTATAATTTGCAAATAATGTAATGAGTTCACCCGAGAGTAAAAAAATGTTATTTATTAAAATTTTCATGCCATAAAAATAAGCATAGAAATAAAATTTTGCTATAAAAAAAATGGAGAGAAAAAAAAAAACAGCGTAATAACAACTTTATTTTGTTTTCAAAACACTTCGTCCAGAAGCAGGCATTGAGCTAACTTTATTATAAAACGAGTGACCAAAAAGTATGTTGTTTAACGTATTTACTCGAATAAAGAACATTGACGCCTACAAAAAAAGAAAAAAAAAAAAGAAAAAAAAAAAAAACAAAGTCTAAGTTAGTGAGCTTATATTAAATAATATATAAATTTAGCAGGGTCTGCTTTATGCGTTTGTTTATGTAAATACTATTTTTATATTTTATCATAAAACTGGTACACCAATTGGATTCCATTCATTCTTATAATTTAGGATGCAAAATAAAGTTAAGCCAATTGATTTTTAAATAAAAAGAATTTAGCGTCTAGACAAATTCGAAATTATTCCTAACAAATGATAAACAACACAGTTTTTTTTATTTTGTTCATATATATAAGAAGTGAATAAAAATTAAAATTAAATCACATTAGTATTTCGTCAGTAAAACTAACGAAATATCAGCCACAAATAGCTATTTTAATAATTATTTTAATCATTATTTTTACCGTTATTTTGACTGTTAATTTCACCATATTTTGAAAGTAAAGTTGCGTTATTTTTACGATAAATTCACCATTTTTCAGTAATCCTATTTTCGTTATAACATAATTATTTTCGTTATTCTGCACAGCTGTTTATTAGTTATTTTATTCATATGTTTTCATCGCCGTTAAAATGAAGTTTTTTTTAACGTTAAGTTTTTAAAATCACACCGTTATTTAATGTTTTTTCACGCGTTGAACCTGTTGTTAATATTTGTTCTTTGCATGATTTATTTAGTTATTTATGGCGTTTTTAAAATTTATTTTGACCGTTATATAACGGTTTCTAATGTTTAGAAAAAACACTTTGTTAAACAGTATTTCATTTAGTTGCTTGGATGGTCACAGCAAATTTGGAAAAAGATAGTCACAACAGTTTAAACAGTTAGTCGTGTTACTTATCCCTTTTATTTTCTTTGGCGAAACTTTAAGCTCACATAAAATTTAGATATTGACCAAGGGCTACCAGTTTTGGTAAAAAAATATAAATAAGATGAAATATTTTCAAAAACACCACGAAAATATATTTTTAAAAAAAACGCAACATGAAACTATATACATACTATTAATATCAGGGCAAAGTTCAATTGTTTTCATCTGTTTATTACTCAAAACCACATCATAAAATTGAAGACAAGAACGCAGGCCTTTAACATAAATAGTTGGTTCAGGTGAGACAGTAAAGGAAACCTTTGCCACTGTGGGGATGTCTTCTGAAATAGTATCATCTATGTTTATTTGCAATACCTTTAAATATAAACGGAAATCATTATTCAGCAATCGACTGATATACATAAATGAAAATCATTGCTGAATGTTACCCAACTTGATCCTCTGAATTTATTTTAACATTTGGTATCAATAGATAATAACGGAACATCTGCTGTTACATAGAAAATTTTTAATACTGTTTAACAAAAATTTTTTAAGGCAATAGCCAACCAATTTTAAACCAACTCTAAGTTTATTGCAAATGAAAAATCAATCTCTGCTATGGCTACAAATTAATTTAAAATTACCTGGGGATTAATCAAATTTTAAAAGAAATTATTTTATTTACTAAGTGCAGATTTTAAAGCTAAAAAATCCAAAATAAAATTTTTCATTTGAGAAAAAAAAAAATTTAATATATTTCAGCCCTAAGTATGTGTTGTTCAATTATTTATCTTTTTTCGCTTTGTCCTGTTTTATATTGCCTTGGAAGTACTTAACTCATTATTTCTACACACTATAATCAGACTATTTCTCTTATAAGGTATCACGAAGTTAAACTTCTAGGAAAAATAATTTTAATGTAACTCTGGCAGCATAGCATCCATTAACATCAACACCAGCATCCACCAAGACGCTCATCTCGTCTTATACAATATCTACATGACATAATCATCAATCAACACTTGCATTATTCTCACTGATTTTTTAATCAATATAACTAATCTTAAACAATTTTAAATTTTTTTAAATTCATTAATTCTTTTACTTTTAATTATTTTTGTTTAAATTATTCCTAGACACTTTAATCCTAATTCATATCATATTGATAACTCTAACACCAACTACATGATAATCTCTTTCCAAAAATGACAATCCTTGCCATCATAAAAATTTTACTTGCATATCTTTAATCTAAATTTTAACCTAGTAGGTAAGACAAAAGCATAAGTTAGTTGTCGAAGAAAAGTTTCTACACCTCTACAAGGAATAAAAAAATACATAATTTCACTCCAACATATAAATGAACCCCAATAACATATTTCTATCATAACAGTAAGCATGGAGAAGTTATTAATAATTGATAAAGTCTTTGTCTAATTGGGTTCATAACCCAATTTGAAACTGGAAACTGGAACTGGAATTTTTGGCAAGCAATTACGTGGGAAAAAATATTCTCTCTTCAACTTTAAAGATTACCATGCTTAGAGTCCTCAGAAATGAGTCCAATAGGATATTAAAAATAACTAAATCGCAAAAGTAACCCAAATAATTTAAACCAATGAACGAAATTTCAGTAGGATCGAAAAAAATTTCTTGCAAAATTTTCAAAATTTTTTTTTCATTTTTCAGTCAAATTTGATGCATGTTGTGGCCTGGGCCAGGATATGAATAAGAAGTTCTCGTTTCCTTGGAAACGCAAACTTTTAGAAAGTAAATATTCAAGATAAAAGATACCGTCTTATTATTCTTAAACTTTTGATGTAGTGAAAAGATGAAATTTTTAAAATGCAGTATCTAGGATTGGAAATGATCACAACCAATATTTGTTTTTATCATTATGTTGTCTAAATATTTCAAATGTGAGTGGTAAATCACCAGAAAGGAGGAAATTAAACCCATATTTTTTCAGAGAGAAAATATCGGTACTGATAATTTTGATTGGTTAAAAATTTAAACGCGTAGCTAGACTGGTTAATAGAAAAATTTGTAACCACGAAGTGTCTTTTTACTTTTATAAAAAAGAAACCAAAGTGCCTATTAGGCACAAAACAACGTTTTTCGGCACTCTCTCCCGTTGAAATATAAAACAATCAAATTATTTTACAAACATGTTTGTGTTTACAAATTATGTTCAACATTAAATTTATAAAGAATATTGTGGTGAACCCTAAACAATGTTCATTGTTTTATTCCTTGTTCCTTCATCTCAGAGTTTATATGACAATTTTTATAGATGAATTAAACATTACCTCCTACTTAGAAGGGTGTTCAAAAGTGTAAGAACTTTATCTTATTTAATCGAAATTATTGATGTGTCACATACGATTTCCAGTCCAAGGCTGGTTTAAACATTTAATAAAATAAATTGTGCATAAACTAAATGATAAACTATTTATTGCAAGCATACTTAAGAAATATGGCATAATTTTCTCGTTTTTCATGTTTTTCTCAAACATTTAACTCACCTAGAGTCTCACTAAATATTTTGTAAAACACAAAAAACTCAAAAAACCTCCACCATATTTTTCTCGTATGCTCGTGATAATTAGCACTAATTAGATTGAAAAAATAATTTCAAGGAAGTATAAGAACATATTTTTTGAAATTTTACTTCCAAGCATCAAAACAATCAATAGTCTATGGAAATCTATTAAATTGGTATAAAAAAAATCTGTTCGAAACATTAAAAAGTATTAACATCAGGGAAAGAAAAAATAAATAACAGTAAATACATCTTCAAAGCAGGTCATCGAAATTAGATGCTTATAAGTGGATTGTAAACTTTTATTTGTGATATAAACAAAATACTGACTAGTGCTACATTAAATAGGTTTTTGTGCAGATGACAAAAAATTACATAATCAAACAGCCATTGCAAAGGAGTAAGAATTTTTTTTAGGTAACTTAACGGGGCCTACAGTCTTATAACTTGATGAAAAACTATAAATTCCAATAGATAATTCTTCAAACAATTCTAAAATAGAGAATATTTTAAAAATTTATGCATCAACAAATTCATTTAAGTCAGAACTTTGGTAAAAAAAATAAACAGTTTTGCCTTAGGAATTAAAAAATCACAAGAGCCTAATCATCTATACGAACATTTTTCAAGAATGAAGTTTTTAAGTTTTAAATGACCTTAATCCTTACATTATGAGTGAATTATTTATTCCTAAAAAACTTTCCACCAACTTATGGTCTCAAAGCTTCTCGTTCTTCTTAACCATAAGTTAAAATTAATAAATTAATTAATAAATTAATAAAAATATGGTATAAAAGTCTTTATTAAACTATTAATAGAATTTTTCTCGACATAAATTGAGGCTGGCCTTACTCAATTTAAATCTGGACCAAAGTATAGAGGTATAGAGTGAGCTGCATTTGAAAAGACTGTAGAGTTAAATATATTATATATTAATTTGTACATATAGTCTTTAGTTCATTCGTTCTTATATTCATAGTTGGATTGTATGTTTTTTTTTTACTATTGTATTTATCAAACATATCACACAAAAAAATAAGCAAAAAGATTCAGAGAATGTCAATCAGGGAAGCAGCATTGGCTCCTCTAATTTTCCTCAAAGATATCGTCATTAAAAATTTCAAAAATAATCTGTATAAAATAAATCATTTTAATTGGCTTAAAAATAATCAAAAACCTTAAAATGTTACATGGCAACGAAAAGTCATAACAATAGTGAAGACCTGTTCCAAAGATAGATATATGATTACTAATTATGTAGACTATTGTATACTATTAAGTATGTAAATTATTATATATCTATTGGCAAAACAAATTGCAAATATCTTGTCGCTTTTAATAACTAATACCATGTTTTAAGGGGCTTTAGGAACATTGAACCGAAAGGCTTTTTGATTTAAATGAGCTGATTGCCTTTTGTAGTTTGTTGGCAGGAAAAACATCCTAACAATAAAATCGGTCTGATCAAAAATCATTCATAAACCCTTACTAATAGTGTTTTGCTGAAATAATCTGTTGTTTGTCACACGTTTATAAAAAAAAAATTTTATAATGCAAGCATGGCTTTATATTGTCTCTGGTATGTTGTTAAGTATTAAGAATGCTATCTCTTCCAGACCAAAGTGTTCTCCAAACCTGTATATGTGTGGCAGGCCTTCAATTCAATTAGCTGAATGAATGACCTTAACTGGCAAACAATGATTCGTTATTGTTTATTAGATTTTCAATTTCAAATACACTACTTACATGATCAACATAAATGCTGAGTTTGCTATTAAAAACAACCACAATAAATAACCATTTGTTCAATGGAAGAATGCTGGATGTAAGCAGTGCGCCATTTTTAGTCCTAAAATATTGAGAAGTTGTAATTAATTGTCTGCTAATATTACAAAGAAATAAAAGTTATACAAAAATATTTTCATGATCATTTTCTTTTAAAGACATACCTCATGAATCCCTCCTTCGCCTTCTTCTTCAAGATTTATCATTCACATGAAAAAACCTCTTTTTGTGTAGCCAAACCCTGTCCAATATGAAATTTTGACTTTTCCAGACCCTCTAATCAACTTCCCTAGATAACTTACCAAATTTCCTGCTGTACATCACACATAAACCTTGGTTTGTTAATTACAGATGATAGCAAATAAATGACAATAATAAGTACTCAGATAACAGAGAAAACATATATCAAAATTTATTACCTTCTTTTGGAAAAAACGAGACTTTTCTTCAGATATGAAACAGAATTTTTGTGCAATTACTAACAACACTTACAAATTTTATTACCTATGCTTAAAAGAGCTGATAAATAACTTAATTGGTCCATTGTTCAAAAAAAAGCTAATTATTGACTAAATTTGATAAGTTTCAAAGCATTTGGGCAAAACAAAACTTCAAGCATAATAAAATAG
>JAUZNK010084463.1:0-29368 GCA_035046665.1 Euphysa ruthae | reverse complement strand
GATTTTGCGTGTACAGAAAATTGGCTGATGATCAGAAAGAGAAATTTCAAGTGATCCTTGCTGTGTGATCTTGTCAGTTGCATTTGAGAGAATATGATTTTTGGTCACCATTGTTACCAGGAGCCTAAAGAATGTAGTTTTTGGAGTAAAAAAAAATTGTGAACACTTGAAGATAAAGAGTTGGTACACAAAATGAACAATGGAAATTTTTGAACATTTTTTTTTGTATGCGAAACTTAAGGATGCAGGTAATTTTTACTTTTTCAGGGCAAAAATCTAAATAAGATATAATCCAAAGAATATATAAAAAAATATAACCTTAAAAGGCTTTTCTTAACAAATAGCTTGACAACAATTTTGTCGTAATTTTTTCTCGTCATTGGTATTGGTATAGCCATAAGCAACGTAATAAGTAAACATTTTCAGGTCTGCATGAATTTGACAAAGCGATGACATGCCATAAACTATTCTACTGTTAATGTTATTTAACAAGGGTATGATATAGACAGCCTTGATCCAAACCCTTACGCAATAAAGACTCATTCGGATGGCACTCCGGACAAAAAATATTTTTCAACACAGTAGCTATAAGAGTTCAATATTAATTAATAAGTTTGTAGCCAGTAATAAAGTTATAATTATTAGGCGTTGCAACAGCTTCGATTTCTAAATGTAAATCAGCGTCACTTGTTGATGAAGCCACTAAAGAACTCGTATTTATCAATATTTACAATTTGATCTTCTTCGATAATATTAGGTAAAATTTTTCATGCTTTCTTGTTCTAACAAACCCTCTTCTCTTTTTAAAATTTTTAGTTGTTAGTTTTAACCTATCGGTAGTCTGTCTCTCCTTGGTAAATTACCAAGGAAAATTGCCATGAAAAAATAGAATTTTTTAAAAAACGACTGCTAGTTTAAAGCATGGAGAAGGCTGACAAAAACCATTACTTTTAAAGCTAGCTTTGGAGAGTTTCAGCTTTAAAAATATAATAAAGAGCCAAATTCACATTAAAAATTTCGCAAAAAACTTTTTATATAATAAATCATGTGATAAATCCTAAACCAACCATTTCGGTAGGCGCAATTGAAAAAGTTTGTAGTTAGCAACCCAGTAAAAAAAACTAATTTTTATAAAAACTACTAAGAATCTTAAAAATAGATTTTCAGTTGTAAATTATCCATCAAATTTTGCATAAAAAAGAACAAATTTTTTTTTTTTTTCATTTTCTTGTCATTTTTGAGAGGGTTTCCTCCTTAAATGCTTTTTTTTTAAAAAAATGATTTGGTTGTGTTTGATTTTGATTTGTGTTTGTTTTGGCTAAGAAATAATATTTATGGCTTTTTATTCAAACGAAAACTTTTAAATGAGAAATAAGTAAAGTTCATTGTTCAAATGTAGTTTTACTCGTTTTTTGGGAATGATAACTTTCAGGATTTTTTAAGGGGGAATTTTTGTTATTAGGAGTGTGATCTTAAGGTTTACCTAAGCTTTAAATAAGCTAATAATTAAGGGATTTAAGTTTTTTATTAGTAAAATAAGTTTTATTTTTGGATTCTACGTACTTCAAAACATCTATGAACGTTAAAATCAAACTTTTGAATTTTTGAAAGTTTTTTAGGGGTCTTACCTCTGAAGGTTAAAATCGACAAATAACTTATCAATGAGAAAACGAGAAAATAATGAAATATGGGGTTCACGGATCAATTTTGATTCAACTCTTGTTTTTGCTCTATTTTAATAACATAAAACAAGCAATAGACTTTCATTTACTTCTCTATACAGATAATTCTTATTCAACTTTCAAACCTGAAATTTTCCCCAGCCTTTGTGCGAGTGGTTTGTTGATAACGAACTTAGATAAGACTAAATGCATTCTTTTTTCATCAAAAACCAAAGCTAAAAAATAGATCCATTACAAAATAGCTACTTCGTTTTATTTCTAGCAGATTTTTAAAATCAGCTACTTTTTTTCTTCCGAACAAAATTTCTTCTACTAAAATATTCAGTATTCATTTTTAGAGTAATTTTTGTTTCATTCTTTTTTCTTTTTTTTTTTTTGATGTTGTAGCTATATGAAAACATTGCTTTGACAAATAATTTTTTTAATATCCTTGCCAAATTTTCGTTATGCGCTATTTTATTTGTCCTTTTCTTTTTTTTTTAAACGTCAATTTATAATTATTTATTGTTTGTCGCTATATTTCTTTACTTTTTTTAAACGCGATGAAATATTTTTTTTGTATATTTTTTGTGGCAGAGTAAAAAATAATTAAACTAATTTGTTGTTAATCTTAGAATTTTCTTTTTTTTTTTTTCATCTATCATAGCCGTAGCCAGGAGGGACTCCCTGTGCCGGATGGAACATCAGTATTGATTAAGTTTTCTAGGCTATGTGTAATGAAAATTGTTTGAAAGAAAGTTATTTATATGATGAAAGGTGGCGATGTTTTTTCCAGTTGCAGTTTATTAAAGTGGTTTTAACTGGTATTAGTATCAATAGCTTGATACGAGGAACAACCTTCAGATAATATTCATGTCACAGCAAATGGGAATTTAGAAAAAGCCAATAATATCTTGAATGACACAAGTTGATAGTTACATAAGAGGATCAAATACATTACAAAGAAAAGTGTTTAATGTAGTACAAAAGCGGGATAGAGATCTTGTGATGAACTCATTTTGTAAGGTTCCAAAAGAAATTGAACCATTTTACATATTTTAACTGGAGGTGAGGCGTAGGAAAATCTCGTGTCCTAATAACCATTTATCATTGTGTTAGTAAATTACTGATGTACCGTGGTGGTGAAACTGACAAAAAAAGAATTTTAATTTTTATGTATCCAAACAGGAAGTGAATGTTTTCCTCTGAATGACAGACCTCGTACATCTTTGAGACTGTAAATGAAAGTGGGGTTCTTTTTCAGTTGCCTCTTATTAAAGGGAAACCTGTATATTACTTTGATAATGAAAGTTTGCAAGGCATTCTCAATTTTGAATTGTGGGACATATTTTATATTCCTGAGTTGACAGAAGTCATGAGTCAAAAAGTGATGGCACTTCATAGAATTGTTGAATAAGGTGAGAACTGGAAGTATTGATAAAAATGCAGAGGATTTTCTGAAAGAATGATTCTGATGATTCTTACCCCCAATATTTTCTACACATATTTGCTGAAAATCACCCAGCAAATATTCACAATGAAGCTATGTTGAATAGAATATCTGAGCCAACCTTGAAAATTTCGTCTGGTGATGAGTTTCCTCAAACCTGTCACTTGCATGAATTATGAGAAACTTGGAAAGTTCTAAACCTAGTGATGCAAGTGGACTTTCATCTCTACTTTTGATTAAATTAGGTATAGGTGTAATGATCATAAAGATAATTGGTCTAGAAGATCGTCTTATAAACGGGTAACTAGGAACCGTTACTCATTTCAAGTATAGATACATCCAGATAGTATAGATACCTGTAAAGCTTTGTGAAGAACGAGCCGGTATAAAGGCCAGAAATTCTGCTTTAATTTCTAGGCAGAACCAATTGGTTCCAATTGAAAAAGCTGAAGCATCCTTCACGATAAAGGGTAAATCGGCTAACTCCTCTATGATGCTTCGCACAAAGTTTCCTATTATGGTAGCTTGGGCATACACATGCCATAAAGTACAAAGTCTGAGTATTCCAGAAGCTGTCACTAATTTTAAGCTTAATTACCAAAAGCGGCTAAACCCTGGCCAAATTTTCGTGGCTTTAGGTAGGGTTACTAGTTTAAATTTTTACTTGGTAATTATTCTAGTTCTGCTATTTAGGTTAACACTTCGGCAGCAAATGAATATGAACGACTAGGTAGTGAAAGATCTCTTCCCCAAATTAAAGAGCTTGAATTTCTAGATCAGTATCTCATCGTCACCCTCCTGAATATACGGCTTTTACAAAAGCATTTTATAGATATTAGCTGTGACAGCCCGTTAGTAAGCAACGATGTGCTTTATTTAACAGAAAATCAGCTCACTCCAAATGATGCTGTTAGTACCTAAATATTGAACAAACATTATCTAAATTTTAGGTTGAGTTTCATTTGAGCGATGTATCTAAGTTTATGAATCTAGCTTTTTGTTTGCATAGACAAGTACAAGTGCATTGAATATGAGAAACACAAAGGATTTTTAATTTTGACAATTTGAAAACTAGAATTTGCAAATATCAGTCTAAAAATTGCTTTGATATATAGACAGCCTCACTCAACTCTTAGAATATTTTTTAATGGGATCCATGCAGCTTTTGAAAAACAGGTTGATATTTTACTTGGTGATTTCAATATAGATGCATTTGATGATAGTATTAATCATTTGCAAGAAATTCTTAGATCTACACACTAATTGTGAACCAACCCATCTTAGTGGCTCTCTAATTGATTATATTTTCATAAAGAATACTTTGCTGGATGTTTTTTCATTTTCTTCAATAACACCAAATGTTTATTTATCTAATCATGATGCTGTGTGTTTTCAGCTTTAAAAAATAAGGTGTCCATAGAATTCGGGCATGTATATGCATACAACAGATTAATTTATTGGGCACAGTAATTTATTGGAAGGGTCAATTTTGGTATGTGGATGGCATAGGTAGGGAATGGCCCTTCTAGATCATTATGAAGTAGAAAGTAGCAGGTGATTTCAAATGAAACTCTGGCATTATTAGCTAGGTTTTTTTTATTGAAGAATTTTTCCTCCCGGAGTTTGCAGTATTTTGTACATTTTGATATGTTATGCTTATATTATATGTTAAAAGTTTCTAATAATTTACTTTAATTGTTCATCCAATCTTCAGTTTATTCATCTCTGTAAGGGTTGTTTTACTATGTGGATGGGTGGTAGAAATGGTAGGACACTTTAAATCTGAAAAATTTCAAATCCTCTACTTCCCTAAAAATGTTTGTTTAGTTATTCAATTTTTATATATATACATATTTTATTCAATTCATTCGTAGCATTTACTTATCAGAAAAAACTATAAAAACAATAAAAACATTTACTATGATACGAAACATAATGGAAAATCCACAAAAGGAGAATATCCTACGATACGCACTTAATTGGTAAGCTAATATTATGCTTTTTATTTTATTGCATTTGGGGTATTCAAAATGCTCTGCATTGACAATTAGTGATTATTTTTATCAACACAGGGCTGATAAACCAAAGATTGGACCTTTTTTAATTATGCGGTAGATTTTTTAACTATAGCTAAGACAACTTTTTTTTTAATTTGGCATCTTACATTTGTTACTTGGTTTTGTCCGGTAAAGAGAGCTTTCTAGTTTTCTTTAATTTGAAAAGATTTATTTTTTATTACCCTTGAAAACGAGGAACATTTTTAGAGAAGAATTTTTTGAAATGTTATAACTTATAACATTTCTGTATTCTGTTTTTTGTTTTCCAGGCAAAACCTGTTGTTTTTAACTATACACAAATATATATTTTTTTTCGTAAAAAAAAATAATTGAAAATCGGGTACAAACTTGGTGATATGTAGAATTACATGGCTGACATTTTTGAGTTTTTTTATATTTTTATATTTATATCTTACATATAAAACATAGAGCATGCCCTATCTCAGAATTAATTTTTGCTGGTTTGGCCCTAATCTGTCAAATACGCACTTTCCTTTTCCTTTATGAAAGTTAGAAGAATTTAAATATTGATCTATGAAATTATGCTGAGTTTTGATCAAAATCTCATCCAATTCACTTCTTAATAATTTTATAAACTTTTCTTATTTCTTCAGAATGTTACGGCGTCAACCTCTCGCAAAAAAACCATATACATCCAGCAAAGCATCTAAGAAGGTTAGTTACAGTAGTTTTCTCGAAATTTAGCTGGAACTCAGAATGAAGAACTTACTTTTCTCATAATAAAGTACATTGACTTAAAATCTTTCGAAATCTAATACAAGACACGTTTTTTTAAATAATACTAGATTGGAGTTCAGGCTGGATATTCTTAACAATAAAAATTTTTTTCCTTTTTCTTAAATTTTTTTTTCATGTCTTTCCTGCATTAACTTGTTTCTCAAACTAAAACCGGTTCCAAGTTTTATAGGATTTTAATAATTTAGGATTGATGTAGTTTTGCTCTTTTTCAAAAGAAAATGGTAAGTTTTTGGTAAGTTCAAACAAAATAAATATCTATGTTTCCGGGACACGGGTGTAGTATAATATAGTATAATATTTGATAATAATTTGTGGTTTCTCTAACGCATTGGTATACTTAAATCAATGCACGCTAAATTTTTTACATTTTACATACTTTTTGGAGAGAAAAATGCTTTATAATTGCTTGAGGCCACATGAAAAGAAAAAAATCTGATCCGGGTGAGTTCTGGAAACTTATATATTATTTGTTTGGCCTTAGTTACTGTGCATTTCAGTAAAACTGTTGTTTAGCGTACTACTCTAGACTCTCGAATAATCGCCCCATCCCACCACTATAGTTAATTTGCTGAAAATTTTCCAACCTGGAAATTTTTATTCCAAACCCCTATTATTACTTTTGAGAAAATTCATTGTATTCTATTGAAATTAAACTCACTCTCTGATTTGTGATTTGTGAAGTTTACTTTCTCTTGAAATGCGATGCAATATAAAGAAAATATAAAAACAACAACATATCTGTTATCTGTTTGCAGTCATGACCTGGTTTACAAGAGGCAAATATGCCATTTACATAAAAAAAAAATCGACCTCTATTACTTATTCCAATCCCACTCTACTATTAAAAATAACAAAAGGTTCCAACACCCTGATTATTAATTCTAACCAAAGGTTCCAACACAGCTCCCCAATTACTCCACACCCAACCCACCACCACCCCCAATATTTGGGAGTCGAGAGTAATAAAATCTATAAAAATTCGTTTTAGCAAGCTAAGTTACGGTTTTCCCTACATTTCATTAGTAAATTTAATGAATAAATTTAATTTTTGACTCAGGTACTACTGACCTCAATGGAAATATCGTATTTGTAAGCAATATCATAATAGGAAAGAAGTGTCAGTACTTTGAAGTGATGCTTGCACAAGAATCAAAAAAAGTAAAGCTTATCTGTTTTAATATTGATGTAAATCCACCATTTGACCTAAATTCTCGCATCACAGTAAGTCATGTAGTTCGGTCTGGTAATGACTTTTTGTTTGTTGACAGCTCAAATGTGTCCGTTGTTGAATTAAAGGTTCATTTGAAACCTTGTGCTAAGCCTGTCACTACCCTAGCAGATTGTGTAAACAAGGAGAATATGTACAGTGGAGTAAGTATTAGAGTGAAGGTTTATGAGCTCAGTCCCGTCGAATCGAGGGACGGGTTGGAGTTTCAATCATCTCAAGATAACAGTGGTGTCTCTAGGTAGCTAACATTGTATGGCCAATTTACCAGTAAAATTGAACTAAATAAGTGTTTTGAAATATCAAGTGCTATGATTACCAAATTTAATGGTTCTTGAGTGTTGAAAAGGTCTGAATAATCAGCAATCAAAAAAAACTAGCTGATTCTATTATTTCAAATGACACAACTGCCGTACCTATCGCAAAGGTGATTGAAGTTGTAATGATAAATACCATCTGCATCGCTGGATAGGTTACTTCGCTGCATAAAATGCAAGCATAATTTGTTTCAATTGTAACACAGTCTCGTTAGAAACAGAGACAATCTTTAAATGAAATGAGAAATGAAATTTGCCATTCTAACTACCAATGAAAGGAGAAAAATAAACTTGGTAGAGAAATTGACATCAGTTGCAGTATGCACCGAAATAGTTCTTTCCAAACAATTCATCAATATTGAAGCTGTTTTAGAGTATTCTATGTTAACCCTTGCAATTACCAATACCAACTAAGTTCCACGTAAAAGTGAAAATGATGCTTAGACATTATATCAGACATGATATTAGACATTTTTCTTGGTTATTCTTGAGACTTAGTATTTTGCCTGTTATGTTTGTTTTTTGCTCTGTTAAAAGATTCTAACTACGAGTTAGCTGGATTGTTTTCTTCTGTTTTCTTACTTTATGCAGTCTTTCTTATTGTAGTGTTCATTTCACTTAAATTTCCGACTTCAATAAACCAAGTAAGAGTAACGCTTAAAAATGTTTCTGTTTATTCTCAAGGTATACTATTTTACTGTTTTCTTTTTTTAAATTTTAGTTATTGGTTAGCTGGAATATTTTGTTTTCTGATTGTAGTACTTTATATTTAATAAGAGTATTTTTATTATAGTACTTTTTATTGAATAGTAGTTTTTAGAACATTTCATTCTCATCCCTTTTTATTTTCCGGCAAGAGTATTGAATCCCTTTTCAGATTTTCAGAAACAATTTCTTAGCTAGCTAGTCAATGAAATGAGAATGACAAAGACACAACTTATTTGCTAAACTAGGAAATAATCGTTTGAAAATATAACTATGTAAGGTGGTTCGAAATAATTGAGTTAAAAATAATACAATTAGTGTATGACAATAGAGCTGCTTGACTTACAAGTAAATCTTTCCCTCAGTGGGTTTCGAACTTTTGAGAACTACCCTGTATATAATCAAATCTCCAAACAACCATATATCTGGTATTTCAAGTAAATAAAATGACAAACTTTTTCAGAGGCTAAATCGAAAACGGGTCCAAACTAAGCCTCCCAAATCTAACCTCATTACCCAAACAAAAAATTCGGCTCTTCATTTATGCTAATATGGTTATTATAGAGATAATACATATAAAGATGGTAGAACAAACAAGGAAAGCGCCAAATATTCACGTTGTTTCTCCCTACAACATGTAAGAAAATAGCACATTCAACTACATAAATAATTGAACCTTAGGTCGTGATGTGCCTGTTTTTTATGAAGGTAAGAAAATTTG
Source organism: Euphysa ruthae (assembly GCA_035046665.1). Lineage (NCBI taxonomy): Eukaryota > Metazoa > Cnidaria > Hydrozoa > Anthoathecata > Corymorphidae > Euphysa > Euphysa ruthae. The sequence goes on along the minus strand of JAUZNK010084463.1, from coordinate 20,473 downwards.
GCGAATGACAAAAAATGTTTAATTTGGCAGATTTTTTATAATTTTTGGGAATTAAATTTGTCTTTTTTTTTGCAATTACTGAGGCATTTTAGCAAGGTAATTTAGCGTGCTGTGATGGATAATTTAAAATTTGACGGTGCTTTTTCTTCTTATACAGCTTTACGTACATTTTGGATGCTAGCATGGGTTAGATGGGGTTATTCATGACACTCTTTTATACAAACTATCCTGCACCAATGTACTTTGAATCCCTTTCTGCTTAAGGTCATTTTTAACAAACTGCTCCCAAGTCATCTGTGGTCTAACCTTCCCGTGGTTCCCATCTACGTCTATTTCTCTCGATTTCTTATCCCAATTATAGTTATCTATTCTCTTAACATGACCAAACCACCTTAACCTACTTTTCTGAAGTACTACTCTAATACTTTATAGAGTACATCTTTTACGTAGCTCTTGAAAGGGTTTTCTATCCTTCAATGTCACCTTACATATGTCACCTTACCATCATCATATCGTTTCTCTATAATATTTTCAGGTCACTTTCCTTAACTACCCAAGTCTCGCCACCATAGACCATGACGCTTCTTATACAAGCATTATAGTGTCTACCCTTTACCTGTAGTGAGAGCGCTTTACCGGTTAACAAAAACAAAAGTTTTCTATATGTTTTCCACTCACATCTTATCCTTTCAACACAACTTTCCTCTGCACCACCAACTACACTAATCATGCCTCCGTGATAGTAAAACTTGTCGGTCATTTCCAAGGAAGCATTATCTACAACCAATGGATATATCGGTTTTCTACCAGGTAAAACATGATCCCCAGAACACTCTACATTTATAATCCTGTATACCAGTCAATGCACCTCTTAAACCACAACACCTATGTACCCAAAGCGGCTGACGAAAAGAAAAAGTTCTGGCGTATTTTTTCCAAATCCGCCAAAGTTTCTTCCATTAAGGTAATAATAGTGAGATCAAAAACTTTTGATCTGCAATTAGCGTTAAAAAAATTAATATTGCGATATATCGGCTCATTCACAAATTGTGACATAATTCCAAATGTACAGTTTATTTCGGTGACAATGCTTTTAAACTCTTTTGTTTTAGATTATTAAGCGGTGAGGTTAGCAGCGCCCCACTGCTTTATTATTATTATTGTTGATATCGTTACTTATACTAGCTGTTTACCCGCCAAGATTAGGCTAACAGGTGCATATTTTAGGATGTGACAAGGGCTTAAAATGGCGTCTTGGTTTAAATAAAGACAGTTATATAAAAACTATATATAAACAAGTATTCACTTTACACACACACAAAAAAATAAATAAACAGAAGTGAATTTATCTGCAGTTTATTGATTATTTCAAGGTAAAATATTTGAATTTGATTTATTACTACTTTTAAACTATTCGAGCAGAAAATTATTATTCTTCCCTCTTCATTAACTCAAAAAATATATTTAAAACATAGAATAATACTAATAACAGTTCATATTATTCATTACTTAGAACGACTAATCAAAAACGTATAATGTCGAGTTACCAATGAAAATATTTAAAATATGTCTTGAAATCGTTTGACTCCAGATTATAAGTTTGCGTGTTCAAATCACGTTGATGTCGGTTTTGCTTTTTCGCGTAATAATTTATATGAACACTTTCTTTATTGCACTTCTTCTATCTTAAATTTGCTGTACATCTTAAGTATAGTTTTATTACAAAATCAAACGTATTTCACGCTCTAAAGCCTAAACTACAATTTATCATAATATATACATATTAACTATGATGCTCTGAAATTATGATCCAATTGCGTGATTTAAAGTTTTCGGGTCCGTCAGGTCGTTTTTTGCTCTGTTTTTTGCAGTTGGCATAGCGGCGACCAATGAAAATACTTGATTATAAAATATGTATGACACCGTAGGAAATCCGTAAATTAATTGTAAAAATAAGGAATCTAGGCTATTATTATAGAAACTAGCTGTATACCCGCCAAGGTTTGGTTAATTGTTTTAACAAGTATTTACAGTATTCATGTAATTTAAACATTCAAATATCACATGAAATTATTCTTCTTTTTATTTACCGTATAATAAAGTTTTTTCTTCGCTCAATTCATTTCGAGCTTAAACCTTCGCGTTCTTAGAAGAAGTGTTTAATAGTTTTATGGCTCGATAATTCTATTGTTCGAAATTTTTTCCTTCAAATAAACAAATCTTTTTCAGAGATTAGATAAAAAGATATAAACTATATATAAACAAAACTCAGTTCGTTGAATTTTTATTAGACCACTGTTTAAAAACTACCATACAAAAATTTAACGAAATATCTTATTTAAATCCAGGTATGAAGGTGAGATAATAACCAATGAAAATATTAAAATTTTATCCAATTGATTTTCGTCATCTAGGGGTGTTATTAAAGAGATTATTATAATTATTACATCATTTCTCATGTTTTTCAGAAGTTTTGTTATAGCTAGCACCTCTTTTGTGGCAAAATATAATTCAAATCAAGACATAAACATTAATTTAATTAAACGACGAAGAGATAAATAGAACAGATTACTTTCCTACAATGTGTATGATTCTTTTAAGGATTACTTAAAGATGGATTTATCTAAATCTCTTAGCTACCTTTTGCGCTTTTAATTTTCAAAAATAGCTGCTGTTATGATAACAGTCGAGACGATAGAAATGTATATAAATTAGAATTTTGGCTTTTTATCATTAATATAAGTTTTAAAAAATGATGCAAACATTCCGCAGCTCGTTACGCCATAATACAAAGACTTTATTTCAACAACAAGTTTATTCAGCGAGATCTAATAGTCAACGCTTGCTGTTTGATAAAGTATGGGTGGAGTATGATAAAGGCAAAGAAAGGTATTTGTATGCTGGATTATATCTTGCAGTTAATGGGAATTCATTTGTGGCCGTGTTTAAGGATGCTTTAGAGAAAGTCCCAAAGGAAATTTTATGGCTTACGGACACCACCTCTGTTAAACTGTTAGCAGATTTCAAATTTATGATTATTAGTGAAATAACAACTCTTTCATTTTCATTTGAGTCAATGAATAAATTGAAAACATGGAAAAATATTTTACATGAACAAATCTCAAATGAAATTGGAATTGTTCGAAGTAACTCAAGTAGAGGATCTTTGTTTTCCCAATCATCTGTTAGTGAAAACGAATTTGAAATCGCAACTGAGATTGAATATACCTGCTTAAGAAGAAAATCGAGAATTTCTCCAGTTTCCATCGTCGATATTGAAGACTTTTTTAGTTATAAAGACAATAAAGTTGAATCATAAACATGATCTGCTTTTCAAAAGCTTTAAAAAAAAAAAATTAAATACCGCAACCGAAAAAACTTACATCAAAATAAAATTTGAGGGCGGCAGCTTATTCAAGAACACGGATTTAATAATTCTCGTGGCTATAAGGCAAAAACCACTGATAAACCTGTGTAATAAATATTGGTTATTTGTAAATGACAAAAAATTTTTATGAAAAATAAAGCGTACGTGATATTTCGACAACAAGATGATACCGCTTGCTCGAGACTGAGACTTATTTTTAAAATTAGTTTGGAAAGTGGGGGGTTTATTTGTTAGCGGAGGTTTAAACTGTCATATACGGTACTTAAAATGTATTATTTTGAATTGAATAAACTTTTTTGTTAATAAAGTTGTAAATACTTCACATACATCTTTTTTTAAGAAATATGTAAAATACCACATCTAGTGGTATAGTGGTATGGCTACGACAGTACAAAGGTACCATATTTTCAATCGTCAATTTGGCATTTTAAATAATTATTTTAGTCTTATCAATCTTCAATTTGATAGTGGAAATCTTCATTTTTATCGCTGTTTTGTTACCAATAACTATCAATGAATGTAAACGGTTTAAGGCCCAAAGTACACAATAAACTAGTAATTATATAAAAGTATGATACAATTTATAGATCATCTCTTTGGCGGCCACTTATATAATGTATTAATCATTCGTTAAAGAAATTTACGGCACAGAGCAGCTAAAAATAGTTAAAAACTTAGCTAAAGTAATGATTTCATCATCTAAAAGTTTAGTGTAGAAGAAGGGACTGAGAATTTAACAAGGAAAAAAGACTATATCCATAAATGACTGCTGTTCCTATCCATTTCAGAATGGTTTTACTGAGCCTTTAATTGATTCATTAGTGATCCTTAATTGACTTTAATCTACACTTGAGCATTTATTTTTTTATTTGTATTTAAACCTTTAGCTGATACTTGTTTATGTGTAGGAATTTTTAGTATAATATAAATAAATCCTCTTTTAAAGCATTTCTAGTACTAATTTATATACTTACAAAAACGAAATAATTCACTCCTTTCAATCATAAAAGAAAAATTTTAACTATAAATTTCGCCTTGGAAAAGTTTTTTCTTCATTTTAATTTAACATAAGATCACATTAAGGTTTTTTAGTAGTATTTTCTTAGTTTAGGCTGGAAATTAGTAAATTTGATTCCCTAAATGCCATTCGAAAGAGAAAAAAATGATGCGTGATGAATATAAAAAGATGATGGAATATAATACAACATATGTGGGCTCTTAGATATTGAGGAAAACTGATATATCAAATGTAAAAACCTATGGGGAATAGCCCAAAAGCGAAGATATACCTCTATTAGTCAACTCTTATTATTTAACATTCAGGTCAAAATAAATTTTAGTAAACTTGGCCAGGACCGAGTAGATATCTATTTCCGCAGGGGTAAGGATTCTAAATATTAGAACCAAACACAAACAAAATTATCCGCCCAATTTAAACTCTCAATATATATTTTTTTAAACTCTAGTTTTTTTTTTATTATAACATGGATAATTTGAATTTTTTAGTTTGTCAGGTTTAATTAGGCCAGATTTTTGTTTTGCCTTTAAAGCTATTGACAAAAACAGGGAGAAATCATAGATTTTTCTCGTGAAATTTTAAAGAATAAAGTTCGTATTGGACATTTAAATTGACACAAGAGACTTTCATATTTAAAAGTTATGGTAGAAAGAGATTCGGTAAAGAATTTTACTTTTACAGAATGCAAGTTAAAATACACGCTGAGGAATAATACCATGTTCTCAGAATTACAAAAAAGACATAATCTCCAGCACATCAAATATAAAAAAACAACATAGGTTCACAACAGCAGTTTTGCATTTGAATGAAATGTCTGTCTTTTCTTCGTTTGATTTATTATGAAAAGTCTTGAAAATGAATTAAGTTTCCGTACATCAAATACATATCTTATCAGTTTTTTTTTTAGGAAACATATATTGCAGTTGTGAGGCTAGTGAGAAAAAAATATACACTATTTAATTTCTGTTATATGATGTGCCCGAAACTAAATGGCAGATTCACCGTAAAAATTGGTCATTATGTAGATCCGAACCATCGACCGTTTGTCTAGTAGCATGAAACGCTAACTACTAGACCACGGATCTTTTTACTTTTTAGCTTATTAATATAATGAGCATGTGTCCTTCGCTCTAAGCATAGCTTTTTTTTTTCGCTGCATATTTCAAATCAAGAATTTATTCGTTTGTTATTACAAATCAAAAAGTCACGTGTATAGGTAAAGGCGATGTATGTGAACGATATGAGGTAAATGCGTTATATTGAAAAGACCAATGTTATTTTGAAAACATTTGAGATATTTGAAAACACTAAATTTCCTTTCTTAATATTATTTTAAATTATTGTCGGTCAAAGCTTCTAATATCTTTTAGCATCGCCTTGGTATAAAAAAACTCTGGGACAGTATAATGAGATAGGTAGATTCTTTTTACTCGTCAAATGATAAGATTAAAAAAAGCCTTCGTAACAAATATGCTCCAAACTTGTTAAAAATCTCAGGATGAAAAGCACAGAACCTTTCTGGTAAACATGAAATTATTTATCAGATTGATGCTATTTGCGAAAGAATTATAAAAACGCAATTTGTTTATCTGTAATGACAACATATAGTTATATTTTGATTAAAAGCTTTTTTATTCTATAAGACAGATAGAAAATACCAAAGCGGAATCTAATTTTTCACTTTATATTGACAGAATGCGTGGAAAGAACAAAAAACTCAGAGTGATCAGAAAAGATCTAATGTATTTTTCCTAATGGAAGACAGTTTGAGTTTGATGGTGCAAGACTTTATAATACTAACTGAAATATCAACAGAAAAGCTAAAATGCTATGGCAACACACAAAAACAACAAAAAACAACAAAAATAATGAGTAGATAAAATAAATCCAAAACTATAGTTAAGCGCAGACGTATTATATACTCAAAAAAAAAACTGTGATCGGATTAAAATCACTTGAATGAGTTATGAACAAAATGTTAAGTTGTTTTTATTTTGAAATGCCCACGAATAAATATTTAGTATTTCCGCCTTCAAGATAAACGTCTATCTACGGAAGCTCATTACGTCATCAATTTCTCACATATTTCTAATAAGTGAACATATTTCTATGCAGTGAACACATTTCTAAGTGAAGTATTTATAAAATGACAATTTTCAACTGTCTTACAGTTCATCATAAGGAATGTTACCGTATACACTAAAAACTTTTGACTAGATCAAACTTCAATTTAAGCCATCTCAGGGCTACATAAATTTTTATTTTTTTTTTATTTTTTTTTTTCATATTAGAAATATTAACCCACTTTGCAGATTTAATTTGGCAAGACACACTAAATTAACTATAATCTCTCGGAAAAAATCATTTCATTTTCGAATTAAACGATTATACCTTTGTAATTTGTCATATTTTTTCATAATTTGTCGCATCAAGGTGAAACTGGTTACATGTATAAGCATAAGAACGCTGGAGCGGATGAAGTACAAAATTTTGTTAACATAAGCCTGCTTAATGCTCTAAATAATGTTCAAACCAAAGAAGCAGTGGATGCTGCTCATTGAGGAAGCCAGAAAGACAAAAATTGTTTATATGCTAATCAATCAGACACTGTAATTCAAACACAGTTGGAGAAATGAATGCTGAGTGCAATAATTTCTTGAAAAAATTCAGTTGAAAGTTATCAATAAAAACGAAACGAAGGTTCTAACGTTACCTGGATCAAAACTAAACTAAAGGTTTTTTTTTCATCTTTTAAGTTTTTTAAGCTAAAAAGATATACGTTAAATATATACGTTAAATATATACGTTAAATATTTGAGTAAATATTTTTTATGGATATTTTAATAAGTCTGATATGACGTCAGTCTCAGTTATTTGACGTTGCCCAAACCTGAGACGCACAAACGCACACACATAGACATACACTATTTTTTAAACTAATAAAAATTTCTTACTAACTTTGTAACTCAACTTTCAAGAAAATGCCAAACACCGGTATGATCCACAATCAAAACTGTCAAAAGTTTCGTAAAAACTGTTCTGACATCTGGTTACCCGCAAAAATATGTTGCAAGAATTCCAAGATCGAAGGTCTATCAAAAAAAATTTTTTTTAGCCGATATACTAAATTGCCACTATCTAAAGTGTCTGGAAATGAAAAATGTCGACTTGTCAGTACAAGGTATTTCATTTTCCTGATTGGAAAAGTTTAACTGCTTTGAAATATTGTATTTACCAGATATTTAATGTAAACTAGATTTTACGGTAATTATTTTATCAACACTCTTGTTCTAAACTATACTAAATTCATTCTCAATCTCAAAAACTATTTTTTAGGAGTTTAAATCAGAATAAAATATGAATGTGGAAATAACATCGTTCTTACTCTCGAAGAGTTATCAAATTCTACGACTAGCTAAGAAGTTTAATCTCCGAGGATGAAGATTTTCAAATATTTCGTGTCAATAAAAAATCTTTCCACGAAGATAAAATGACTTTCATAGCAAGAAATAAAATCTTTATGAATTTTTTGAATATTTTTAAATAAAAAAGATATTTCTTGGAAAAATGTTGAACAAGAATTTAAATGATAATTGAAATAGTTTTGGTAAATTTCTCATCTCTGAATGTGTAATTTCAAAAAAGTTTCCAGAATTTCAATTTTAGAAATTATTAAAGTATGCTCATTTTTTGGATTACTCGGTCAAAATGTCATTCTGCTATCTTAAATATGTTAAATTGATATGTTGTCAAATCATTTGTCATTCAACCTTATCAAATCCATACAAAACGCAAGACCAAAACAAATCCTTCTCCTTCACGCTTAAATACTATATAAATTAAAAACCTGTGCTTTTCAAAACGTCTGCACAAGTAAATGATAACATAGGTCTACAAGGGTGGATCTGGGTTTTTTTAGCCTTATCCCCACTGAGTCGATACTAGCACTGAAATCCCCTCTCGATCTAGCATTGCTTCGGTTTCGTGATAAATTTTGCGTATCACTGTACGCCAGATATTTTTATGAGATTTTTAACAACCTCACTCCGCCTTTCACTTTTTCTATTCCTAACAATAATCTTCTTGATGTTGCAAATTTTGCATAGGATATTTCAGATTTTCTTTTATTGGTTCTCGTTGTTCCATTAAAGATACACAATTGACTTACAGCCGTTTTTTTAAAGAATCGAAGGTGAATATAATGAAGTTCCCGTACCTAGCCAACAGCGAAACTAGCCTTGAAAAGTAGTCTAAATATATTTTGGAGATTCGATGAAGTCTCGGATGATATCTTTCGTAAGGCCAAGGTCATAAATTTATCGAGCGCCCACAAAATTTCTTTCCTTGTTTCTAAATTGACCTTTAATTTTGCTCATTGTTTTTAGAACCGCGTTTGCTAACCACTTGCTCTTTTTAAAACATCATACATTATCTGTTATCTTACAAAATTATTTTGATTTTCAAAGAGATTCATTTAAAATTTACGTTCCAAAGTTTTGTAAATATCCCGTGATGTAAGAAATACAAAATATCATCAATTTTCTGTGAGAAATTAAAAATTATAATTGGATATATTTTAATAGAAATTTACAAACCAAACATCTTTTCATTTTGGTGCTGATTTTTTCTCATAAATATTTGATTACTAGTCTTTACTATAGCAGACAAACGAAATACTATTACCCTAAAAAAAAGATTGTTTTTTTATGAATCTTGCAAATAAATAAAAGCTTAATTCTTTCTAGAAAACCAAGCAAATTACTTCTTGTTATTTATAGCTCCTTCAAAGACGAAACTATTGTAATGAAGCCGACTTTTAACCCTACCTTAATTCAATCAAGGACCAAATTGCATCGTAATAAATTAGCCCCATTTTCTACACTTGGCATACCGACTTGTGGCTTTAATTTCTCGTGTGAGACAAACAATCGCAAAAAGAAGTTTGGGATAACGCCTTCCAACTTGGTAAAATGGAGAAGTGAAAGGAGCTCGAACATACATGCAAAATGAGTCAAATAAATAATGACCCTATAAACCGCCTTATTGAATTAATATTTCTTGTTTAATTCTTGCCAAATTTTTTTTAATTCTTTTTTTATAGGCATTATAAAGGTATTATAGGTATTTCATAGGTATAAAAGGCATTGTTTGTTACCTTTTTCACCTAATTTTTCTATTTCCTGGGTGTTTATAGTCTTAGGTGGACGTTTTTGTCTATTTGTTCATGAAATTATCCCATTCTAGTATGATTAGGGCATTTAATATAATCAAATCTTGGGTGTGACATCTGTCATCAACGTCTCGGATCCCTTGAAACGGGACACCTCGAAACGGGACACCTCGAAACGGGACACCTCGAAAATATAAACTCAGGGAAAATTTCAGGAAAAGCAAAAGCAGTGCAAAAAAATAAAACAGGCTTTTTTTGCTTGAACGGTCGTACTTCGTATATACGTTTGATCTGTACCAATCAGTATTCAACACTCTTTAAAAAATGACAAAAAATTGAACGAATGTAAAATTCGCTCCAGCACAAAAAAATTCCTCGACACAACGTAGCCAAAATACCCTACGAATAACTAAACAGTTTGCTTCTAAAAAAAATTTTTTTATTATTATTTTTTTTTTATTTAAGCAAGTCCTTACCAGTGAAATATACAGTTGTCGCTCGATAAGTGGTACCTCAATGGGATCGAAAAAATTTCCACTTATGGAATGTTCCACTTACCTGATTTTTCTGGAGAACGGGGTATTTACGAATAATAAAAATGAAACGTGGAAAAAGAACAAAATAATAGGCTTTACAGGTATTTATATGCAAAATAATCGTTTTTGTAACAATTTTAAACCTAAAGTCTTTGATGGAAGTTTGCTTCAATTTATTTGAAAGATCAATTTCTATTCATCGAGAAATATTCATTGTGTGACATTGAACCTAATCTTACTCCATGAAAAAACCAAGTTCAATAGGGTGTCATTGTCACTTCTTAATTGTATTGATGTAGGATTTTCCAGTAATTTATTACTGACTCCGATCGTATCATCGCCTTCCTCGTTATCATCCTCTATTTAAATTGACTCTCTTTTTCACGTAAGGCAGTATGGCTTAGCGGTAGCAAATTTTCCGATAACATTGCTTTGTAATGGAAAATGCCGTGGGTTCAAATACACGCGAGAGCAAAAAACAAAAAGTTTTCGTTATCGGTTGTGGCCGTAGCACAAATGGGAGATTTAAATTTAGCCACTGCCAGATTCGATGGTAATATCATTCAGATCTTCTTCCGAAAAAAATGTTCATAATCGAACATAATCAATGAATCAATCAAAACATATACCAATGCAAGGATAAAAATCAGATAAAAAAGGATCTGTCTCAGCAGCGGTATCATCAAAATTTGCAAATTCTTCCGAAGAAAGCAGCTCTTCAGGAAATTCGTCCCATTGTCCAAGTAAGTGGGTCTTGTGATTCTTTTTATATTAGAAAGAAGGGACATATTTGTTTGTTTTTCCAGTTTTCAGCGCAATAACACAACAAGATTACATTGTATTTGGAAGCAATAACTAAATACTCTAACACTCTCTATGCTGTGTTGTTTTAATTATTTAAAACAATTGTTGTGAAGCATTAGATACTTTTTTTTTTTTATTGAATTCAGTGACTCTAACTGACGACGACTCCCACTTTCACTGAATCCTGATCGAGCATTTAAAACAAAGTGCTCTTCAAGGTAGATGGATTTGGAGAAGCAGACTTGTCGGAGATATTTTGCCAGATCCTACCCTATGGGGATGGACTACACAAGGGAAATACACATTTGTAATTGATCTTAACTGTTTACTATTTTGCAAATACGAGCGAAAGTGCATGTGAGAACATTTCATTTAGTGTTGTAGGGATAATATTCTTTATTTTTGAGAACTATAATAAATGTATTTATCATAGTACGGTTAATTGGGTTCTATTAAAAGCCAAATTAAACTTTTTACGAAAAACTTTCTGCAGAACTGCATTAAATGACATTGAAAATAAATTGACGATAAATTTAAATTTACAAACATTTTTGGCATAAAGCTCAATGGCCCATTTAAGGGGAAAATAATACTTTTTCAAAATTCTGACAGCAGATTCATATTATGGTATAAACAAAATTTCACGGCTGGATGATAAGTTTAAATTTGTGACCTTATCTGGGAATAATTTACCCAAAAGACCCAAATCCTGGACCCAAAATTCTTTCCTTCGAGCTTAAATTCTTACGTCTATTGATGTTTCGTAATATTTTATTCTGTTCAGGGAAGATGCAGAATAACTACTACAATTTCCTCCACTAATAAATAGAATTTAACTTTCATAATGATCCTTTATGTCATAATATATCAATAAAATGAAACAACTATAAAATTACAACAACGATATATTTTAGTATATTTGCATAAATTACCACATTTACTCGAAAAATATAAGAGTAACAGACACTTGGGTGAATCAAAAATAAGAAATAACAAGAAATTTTAGTTTTTTGTTAAATGGAATTATAATATTGACACCATGAAAAACATAAAACAAAAAATTAACACGATCGCTATGATATCAAAATAGCTAACATTATGTTAATTTTATTCACATATAATAAAATCAACTTAAAAAGTAACCCTGAAAATGCTATTAACTAACACTTCTAAAAGATAAGATCATCATAATACGTAACACTTCTAATATGAGCTCGTTGTAAACCAAAAAAGAAAAAAAAAAAAAGAAGAAAGAAATAAAAGAAGAGAATAAACAATTATAACATATTTAAAAAGGATGTTTTCAAAATTAAGCTACATTTTAGCCGAGATTAATTTTTTCGTACTGCCAAAAAATGCATAATAGTGAAATCCCGAACGAGTACGGACTTGCCACAAAAATTTTTAAAATTTCTATAAGTCTATTACCCAAAAGAGAAACCTAAAGTTGAATATACCAAGGGAGTTGTATCCATAATGTTAACTGCTTGTGGTATTTTTCTTTTTCAATTAACAAGGTGTCCTTATGGCGCATAAGTCCCATATTATTTAATACTATAAATCCTAGGATAAAAAAAGAAATTAATAATTTTTTATTGTTATATCAACAGTTCTACATACGAATTATTTAAGTAATCTTGGGTAAAGCGAAGTATTGGCGATGCTTTTTTTAAAAGAAAACAAGCATACACATGATACCATAAATAAAAATTTTCTTTAATACATCAAACATTTCTGCCATCAGAGACTTTACGTCATGGAATTAACTTTTCTGTGGCTACTCACTAATATCTATGAATTATGTCAACGATTTTCCCTTAGTTTATACATCATCAAGTCTTTGTCGTTGGTAAAAACTCTAACCAGAAACTTTGAACAATTTACAAGTTACAGAACCGACCTAATGTATTTAATGACTGTGTTTTAGATCTACCTGGAAATATCTGGTAAAATACTTTACACCATATCTCATAATTTCAATTCCATCCTACCTCACTACTTTTATCGACTGTTTAAAGTTAAACTGTTCTCAACCAAGCAACTTCGCTTACAACTACTTGACATAGTTCTCAAACAAGCAATTTCGCTAAAAAAAACTACTTGACAGAGTTCTACAGTAGCATAGAAATTTAACAGTGATCAATGATCCTATCTATCGAAAGCCAATAGATATTCTTTCATCTCGTGATACCAAGACAAGCCTGACTAAAAATTTTTACCCTTGTTTCTTAAAACGACCTTAAGCTTATACTCTTTAATGTTTCATCCCTAGGGTTTATATCAAAAACAGTTAATTTTTCGAAAAAAAAAAATTGAAAAAAATGAGTTGCGATGCCGATATGATTATTTCTGTTTGTTTGCAAATGGTAATTTGCTGTTCTCATTACATCTACTGCAGATTAAATAAATCCTGACCTGAACCTGAACTTCCAAAAAAAATTTCCAAATGTGATGAAGTAAAAAATGTTAAAGTTTTCGTGAATTTCTAATGTGAAACCTTTGTAATGCATTTTCTAACTGTTTGAAAGACATTTCTATTAATATTTAATCAAAGTTAATTGAGTAAGATAAAATACGGTTTCATTCTAACAAATTATTTTGTTGTAAAATAAATGAAATAATAGTAATTTGCTAGCACGGAACCGTATTTTATGTTCCTTAATTAATTTTCTAATAACTACGTTTGAAGTTTAAAAAAAATATAAAAAATATAAACCATGTCAATAATAACGAATCGTGCTAGGTACTAAATATTAGAAATAATTTCATAATATGAGCTGTGTCGAATTATACCAGGAAATGTGTTAGCTTTTTTTTTGTGTTACGGATATTTTCAATGCTACAATTTGTGTTATTTTTTTGTTACCAGTACGAACCGAGTTAAAAAAATGTTACAGTTGCTTTTAAACTTGTCTACACACATGGTTTACAACTTAACCATGGTACCTTCAGCGGTTAAAACTATCTTTCTAGCTCAAATTGTATTTTTTACGCCATGAGTGGCTCCGGTCGACTTGTAAATATATACAAAGTTGTTGCTGCAATTGTCACAAGAAATATAACCAGAAATAACCTATCTGCAACCTTCGCCACTGCCTGCCATTCTTCAGCTAAACTTTCAACCTTATTTTGCTGCTTAGCTCGTTCCCCTAGCAATGCAATACCATCGGAAATTTCTTTAGGTAAAGATGATGCATTATTTCTTTGTCGCATTGTGTTTGTTTGATGATTGTTCCAACTTGCGCTTCCATTTTGAACGTTTAAAGAAGATCCATTGATTCTGTTTTGAAGACTAGTAACTAAATTATTGTTCTGAGCAGTAGTGTACAGAATTTCTTGCTCACGTGGCGCATCAACACGCAAGAACGGTGCCAAATACTCGAGAACAATCAACCTAATGAATTTGGGTACTGTCTCTGGAGACCGTGTACATTCATACAAGTTTAAAACTACACATGTAGCAATCAAAGACAAACCTATTATGACCATAGATGCTATGAAAAATTTCCCGATTAATGGAGTCACTTTCGAGGTTGTAGGTGTTTTCTCAGCTATCATAAGCATAAAAACTGTCATAGCCAAAAGCGTAGTGATAACTAATGTCACTCTTTCACCTGTGGCTGGTGGTAAGAGGAACGTTAAGAGACCCAGTGATGTTATGAGAAAACATGGTACGATGAGGTTGTTGAAGTAGAACAATGTCTTTCTACGGATGTGAATTGTAAATAACACGTTGGGGTACGGCTCTACACAGCAACTAAAAATGTAAAATAATTCACGCGAATGAATCGCCTGCACATAAATCATTTCAAACCAAACTGTTTTGCATTTTGAAGAAGCCATTTATATCTTTTATATCAGCAAAACGCAAATAATTGAATAATTTCTAAAAGAATCTTGAATAACAAATTGCCTTGCGAAAATTTGATAATACGCTCAACGTCTTTTCGTTGAACCAAAAAAATTTTTGCATAAGTATTACTGCTATTAATACTAAAATAGTACGCACTGAATTTTCACGGCATATTTTTCATGTTTAAGTTAAATCCAGCCGTCAAAAGCAGTATTCAATTCATAAAAAAAAAAAAATATATATATATATATATAAAAAAAAGATAAACAATTTCCAGAAATTAGCAAGCAGCAATATTAAAATGGAATTTTTTGTTCAAAAAGAATCCAAAATAAGTTTAAGGAGTCCTAAAAAATATTCGAAAAGAACATAGAATATCACTACTAATGGAATAAACTTGATTAATCAGGTATATTTTAAAATGTGCCGATAGATAGAGAGATTTTTCATTAGGATTTAACTCTAGGGGTGACAGTTAAAAAGTTCCTCATCTCTCAGAAACCTCATGTTGTTTATTTCAATAAAAGAGGCGATTCAACAACAAAAATTTTCCTCCAATTTACGGAATTTGTTAAAGTGTGAAGTTGGTCATGAAGAATTTTCTATAATGAAGACATTCTATTTGATCAAAAGGGAGAAATGGCGTCGGAGATATTTTATCTGTACATAGTGATAACAACATTACCTATAATAAGCGACTTGACGTTTTGCTTTTGCCGACATAAGCTGAAATTCTCCGCTTTCAAGATAAGACGATAAGTCCGCCTCAGGCATCTTATTTGTTATATTAAGTCTATATCCATCATATGTCCAGCTAAGGAATTGCAAGGTGCATTTTTGATCATCGAAAGGAAAGAATTCAACGTTGATTCCGCATCTACTCCTTAATATGGTAGGTGAATAAAATTTATTCTCGCCAGTGTATTTAACGATAACCTTGGTCTTAAATAAATCCATCTGTCCAGCTCCTAGAGTTTCTTCAGCACTAAAACAATATACAATAAGCTCACATTTCAAATCTAAAAAAAATTTTTTTTTTTTTTTTTTTTTGTTTAACAAATAACAGAGCACTTAACGCATTGAAAGAAAAAAAACGAAGGTAAATGTATTAGGCTAAGCATTAAAAACAGAACGTCAAAGACCAAAGGGACGGCGGTTATGTTTAGAACATAGTACATGCTTTTAAGTGGTTACGCTTTATGATAATTAAACTTGAAAATGTAGGTGTAAATATAAATTTTCTGTTAAAATATTTCAAATAGAAATTGAACTTCCAGAAATTGAAAACAAAAATTGGATCCACTTTTTCAAAATGGAACTAGCTATTGATGAAATTGGATATAAATCATCTACAGTGGGTGTATCGAAAAGAAATGATAAAAATTTAACTTTAACTCGTGAATGAGTTATACGATAATTTTGGGGTTTTTGCTCAAAAACCAAAAAAAAATAAATAAATAAAATAAATAAATAATCAATATTCTTTTCCGCGGATGTCAACCAAACCAACTTGCTGTATTTATCTAGGATGGAAATTTCACAACCATTTGCATTTAGCCGGGTATTTTTATCGAGAGTAGATTTTTAAAAAGTGATGAGTTTGTGAATGTATTTGAAGAACTAGTTATTAAGAAACCAACGATCACATTGGCAATTCTCCGTGATTTTGCATGGTTGTTTTTAGTAATTTTACAAATCAAGTATATTCATCGCAATGATTATTTTTATTTTACATATTTTGATAACTTTATAATTTGTTTAGAAATCAATCAATTTATTTTCTGAAAAACATCATGGTGGTAGAAAGTGAACGCAGGAAAGAGTTCCTGCGTGATGAAAAAAAAAATGTTGTAGGTATTTGGCTTTTTATCAAAGAATCTTTGAAACTTCATGGAAACCTTTAAAAGAAAAGTTTTTTTGTCTAGAAGTTTAAAAAACAATGAAACGTATATTCGAATAATGAGCCCATTGAAACGAATGGAAAGAGAAGAAGAAAATATGAATTTTTTGCAAGTGCTAAATTTTGCTGTCCATAAACGTGGGGTTTTTTTTTTATATTTATGAATATAGAAGCTTAAGAAACTTAGTCTATTTAAAATATATTAAAGTATATAACTTTGATAAATAGATGCAAAATGTTGCAAAAATTTAAAGAGCTACAACTAAAATAATGCAAAAAACATAAGATTTTCTAAAGCAACAAACAAAATGAGAAACAGAAGCAAAGATTTCAATGAAAAAAACCAACGCTGTAAATGAGTTAGTTTGTTGTAAGGCACGAGCATGGCTTACATTTGAAGAGGCTGAAGAAAACTACTTATTACTAGAAGAGGAAATTTTAATAAAAATAATTATTTCTGCTGAACTAGATTTTTAACGCCTTGTTATGAATTTGATTTGTTATAAAACCACGTCAGTCAGTAACAATAGACTAGAATTATCATGTGATCAACTTTTTCAAAACTTGAAAGTTGTCATAAGAACATACAACTTACCAAGTTCAGAACAACAACCGCAATCACAAAAAGAAAAACCGGAACGAGATGAGCTGATAGTCAAAAAAAGAGGAGTTGTTTGTTAAACTACAAGATGCGCGATATAACCAGAAAATTCTTCCTGATCTTTTGAGAAATCCATCAAGCCTTGTTGGGAATATCATCTTGTCATAAAATACAAGAAACTGTCAATAATAATTTTGGGTAATTTTGGAGTTTAGCTAAGGTAGAGGGAGAAGCTAAGTTCACAAAAACCATAACCAACACTTTTCAATCTTACTTATGAAACTGATGATCCTGATGAAATTTTTACATTTCCTTTTATTGCATATTTTGAAAAAGGAGAAATTATAATTTGATATTCTAATTTTGTTTGAAAACGTTGAATAACCAGAGAATTTTATTCTTAAAATGCTTATTTCTCACCCACCTACTTTTGGTCTATTATCATAGTTTTTTAAATGTGTATTTCAGGCTGCGAAAAACTCGTGCACGATCAGCATTGTGTACGCATTGTGTACAAGAATCACTTGGTCGAGCACAAAAAATCGAGCACAATAATATTTATTTATATCGATCAGATAACAATATATTTTACTTTTTCTAAGTTTGTTCATATTAGTTCATTGTAGCTGGTTTACAAGAGATAGGAGGATTCACAAAATAAATAAATTTGCGTCGACGGTGGGTGTGATTACCTTGCACGAATCGATTATTGTATGATAAAAACCCGTACACGATAGCTGCTTGAGGTGCCCATTTTTTTATGGTGCCCGACCGGAAATCCATGTACCACCATTTTCAATTTGTGGTAACCTGTATTTCATATAAAAATACTCATTAGATTACTCCAGATTACTATAAAGTGGATGGACAAAAATATTGTCCAATTTACGTCAAACCGTTTTGGGGTTGAGCCCATGGATTAAATTTAAAGATGGCTGAAGAAAAATCAAGAAAAAGATGATGTCCAGTGTCCTCAAACTATAAAAGCATAAAAAAAAAGTATGGGAAGAGTGGATTTAGCTAATTGCGTTATACCGAATTGAGGTATAACTAACAGATGGTATGTCAAAGTATTTTGGCACCCTATTGACATATTAAAAGTCAGTGGCTAGATTCTACACCAGCGACCTTAAAAAAAGCGCGGCATGCATCTAAAAAAGCAAAAATCGTTACTTGTTTATTAACTTGAGTTAGCAGAAAGTCTCTTTTGTGCCATAAAAACAGTGAAAAAAAAGGTAGAGACAGACCTCTTCCAATTGGAGAAAAGTTTTGAGGAAATCATTTTTAGTAAACAATGTTTTGAGAAAAACATATTTACCAAATAACGTTTTGAGGAATACACTTCTACCAAATAACGCTCTGAGGAATATACTTCTACCAAATAACGTTTTGAGGAATATACTTCTACCAAGTAACGTTTTGAGGAATATACTTCCACCAAATATTTTTTTTAGTAAAGAATGCTTTGAGGTGGATACTAGAATAACAACATAAGTCATAAAAGTATAAACTCGTTCTTAAATTAAGTTATTCTTACTTAGAAAGTATTATTCCCGAGAAAATATTACTTGATATAACATGTTATTTTTTGGTGTGTTTCTGAGCACGTATCGTTTCTATTTATTTAATTTTTTGAAATTATATTGCACTGAAAATTTTTGGAACTAAATTTACGTCGTCGCCTATTCAAAACCAAGTTTATTAAGTAATATAGTGTTATACAATTAATATTCTTACTAACGAATAGTAAGAATTGTTCATGAGCAGCGGTTTCCTGGTATTGCTGTGGCAGCGCAGGGATTTCTTCTCGCCTGAGAGGTTTAGAGTGCAAATTCCTGTCCTGCTTTTGAAAGCGAATATTCCTTCACATATTGGTCAGTTGTGGTAAACTCACTTCTGCTACAGGTGTAAGGTTCGAAAGTAAATACATAAATACCTGCGCGGACTTTTGTTAGTTCGCATTTAGTTTGCGATGGTGCGTGTGTATAATTATTTACTGTGGCAGCAAACTCATCGAGTATTGAAACTTTGACTTTTGCATTACAATTTTGTTTTCTTCGTTCTGCGCATTCCCATGAAGTCAGGTCATTTGCCAAGTTTTTTTCTTCACATAATAGTAACCATTTCTCATTAAACTTCGTTAACCCTTTACTGTAACGCTAAACTCCTTATTCCCGTACAAGAGAAAAATCATGTAATCGAAAGAGGTTGCGAACTGAAAAAGAAATGGTATTTCAAAATATACTTGTTGTTTAATAAAAATTGTTGACTTAAATTGTGCAAAATTTAGGTCCGAAATACCGAAGAATATTCATGGAAAATCTTCACTTCATGAGTGTTTTTTTTTTGTTATTCCTTTGTTGTGTATCAACAGAAAAATTAATTTTAAAATATACAATTGTGTTCAGCTGAATAAATTTGTTAGTATGCGGGTGTTAAGTTTACATGCCAGATTATAAATTTCCAAAACAGGTATTCCTGGGTGGAGGATAAAACTTTTATTCAGAATAAATCACTTTGGTATGTTTAGTTATAAATTTTAAAAATTTACAAAAATTTAGTTAACTTACTTACTCTAATTCACTTGACTATCTTTACTTGAGTTGACTTCATTTTGAGTCCATAAACGGGTCATTATATATCAATAAATAATGTATGATAATTATTTCTATAAATAGAAAACTCAACTGGTTCATTTTTGTGTTTATCAAAACTGATTAAAAATTATATTTTGCTTGATGAGTCTACTAAAACGCAACAAAGGTATAAAATCTACGTAACATAGGTAAAAATAAAATTGTTATAAAAACTATAAATAAAGAAACCAATTATGTGTTGCCGTCCCTTTTCCATTTATAAGAATGACCTTATGTCTTATTAAGTTATGCTTGAGATTTTCACAAACATTGATCCAAGAAAAAAAGAAAGTTCATAGCAGGTAAATTTTGACTTATTATTCCACCTCGGAGCACAAAAATTAATGCGCCGTAACTCCTAGCGCAAAATTTTTGAACACCTCTAAGTTCTGCTAGTTTTCTCACGCGTTATAGAATTTGGTCTGTTTATAAAAACCGTCAAATTAAAATTTTAAAAAACTTGGCTAATTTTTTTCTTTCGAACCAAAATGTACTAATATCGGTTGTAACACAAAAACGAAAAAATTAATAAAACTTTAAAAATATTCAGGTTCATATATATTTTCA